>BJCM01062145.1:0-24683 GCA_018326385.1 Flaveria bidentis | reverse complement strand
TGTTGGGTTTGTTAACAAAGAGAATGGGTCAGCCTATTTTAATTTCAGGTTTGGGTCAGCCAGACACAAAATGCATATCAAACGGGTTGACCCGCTGACCGAGTCAGCTAGACACAACATGCATATCAAACGGGCTGATCGAGTCAGCCAGTCAGCCGAAATCAAACACCCCCTTATATTTCTTGAGTTCATGTGTAAATTTTCTTTCGGGAGGGGTGGATTGTTATATGGTTTAGGAAAAAGGAGCTAAATGAATACTCGAGTATTGACTTAACGCACACGATCAAGGGGATTTAAATACAATTATATGAGTTGGACACTTAATACACTTATATGTGTTGGACATTCTTAACTATTTTCTTCAAGATAAATCAAGAAGTAGATTACATATAGAAGCATATTAATTGTGTATAATAGGGTTACATGCACTCCATACAAAGAGAATGATATGACACTTGTATACCTTTTTCGCATGATAATTATATAACTACTCCAATACTCTCCCACAATTCCACAAGCTAAGGACTAGGAATGACATGCAACTTGGATCATAAAAAGACAAATCTAGGAGTTGGCAACGCTTTTGTATAACCATGGTTGTGAGAGGGTCTTATTTTTTCTTATAGCAGCAGACGGTGGTTAGGTTTGGGATGATGTGATACAACCAATTGATGAAACGGTAGCTGATTGATTAATTAATAGAACATGAACAAAGTCTACCCCAATTCGAGTAGGGGATTTCTCCGATTGACAAGAACAATATAGAAAAGCTGAATGATCAAAACTAACACATGATATCCTACTTAATTGCTACCGTGCAAAAACTAAACAACCATTTTGAACTTCTCAGCCACTAATAGCAAATAGTGGGTCAAGGGACAAGCCTGTGATGGTCTTTAGCTGGGTACAACAAATCTAATTGGGCTTGGGCTTGGGCCTTCTTCTTGTTTCGCTTTTGATAAACTTGAGTTGAGGTCATAACAATATTTCCGTCCCCGAAAACCGACTTGACCCGGGAGACCCGAGTTCGATTCCCGGCAATGGAACCAATTGATGCAACCAATTGATGAAACGGTAGCTGAGTGATTAATTAACAGAACATGAACAAAGTCTACCCCAATTCGAGAAGGGGAATTCTCCAATTGACAAGAACAATATAGAAAAATTGAATGATCAAAACTAACACATGATATCCTACTTAATTGCTACCGTGCAAAAACTAAACAACCGTTTTGAACTTCTCAGCCACTAATAGCAAATAGTGGGTCAAGGGACAAGCCTGTGATGTGATGGTCTTCAACCGGTACAACAAATCTAATTGGGCTTGGGCTTGGGCTTGGGGCTTCTTGTTTCGCCTTTGATAAACTTGAGTTGAGGTCGTAACATGCTGACAATGGGAGATATTCAAAGGAGAAGCACATGTGGTGGCGTCTAGGGTTTTCTACGACTATTATGAGCATCTAGGACAAAAAATCTAGTGAGAAGCAGATGCGGTGGTCGATATGGTTTCCTATAACTATTGTGAGTGATTAGGACTACAAATTGGGTGAGAAGCGCTTGTAGTGGTTGGCCGCTGTTGTTAGAGACAAGTAGTAGGGTTTAGGAGAACATGCTGCTAGGGTTTGGAAATCCATGTGGTGGCGGCTAGGGTTTCAAGTAGTAGGTTGATTTTCTTAGGGTTTTGGAGAGCAATTGTTTATGCTACCTTTAAACCCTGTTGAGAGCAATATTTTTTTGCTTGGTTTACTAGCATATTGTGAGTATCAAGTGGTGTCGGCCAGGGTTTTCATTGCGAGTTGTTATGGTTTAGCAGACCATGTTTTTTTGGTGGTGGTTAGGGTTTAGAAAATAGTAAGTGCAAGCATAGCTGTTAAAGGCCCAACGCGCACTCGAGGCAAAAAGAAGAATGAAAACATAAAGAAGAACGAAAACACAACCATCCCTCACCTATCCTCCCTTTCTCTTCCAACTCTATCTCTTCTCCACCACACTCCGTTTAGATCCCTATCAATTCTCCACCACACTCCGTCTAGATCCCTATCAATTCTCCAAAGAAGAAGAACGAAAACAAAAAGCAGAAGTGGTCTCTTAAGACGTTCCTAACCATGTCAGGGCAGTTTGTGGCCGGAAGTTGCAGAGGAGTGGCCGGAATCTTCGTCGGACCTTTGCCTGAGCGCCTAGATGGTTGCAAGGTGGTAAACCCTCACTGCTCCTAGAAATAGCACCTAGGCGAGCGCTTCCCTCGCTTTTGACAACATAGAGTGCAGGCAACCTCTCATTAGGTGAGATGGTGATGAGACGCAACTTGTGAGGAACTTAGCTATGATACCAAGATAAATAAACAAGTAGATTATATACAAAATTGCATATTGATCTTGTGTATAATATGTATATAGATTATATACAACATTGCATATTGATCTTGTGTATAATATATATACATAGGGGCAGACTGCAGAGAATAATATTGCACTTGGGTACCTTCTTAGATATGATAAATATATAACTACTTTAAATCTTTATAAATAATGCCCCTTTCTTAGATACGAATATGTGATATTATATAACTAATTAACTACTCTAATACCCCATAACTAATGCCTGCTTTTATTTCTTCTAGAATCTATTACTTTGACATAGTTGACTCCTTTCCCCCTCCAAGAATCCCTACCTAAAGTGCATGAGCTAAAACACATAGGGAAACTTGGTAAAAAAAACCTAGAAACTAGAATATCATGCGGGAATTTTGTGAAATATATGATTTCCCATTATTATAAATATATTTCTCAGGACTTCTTTTCATATAGTTGTGCATGGTTGATACCCATGCTGTAACTAGGGGAGTATAGGATACACTTGTATTACTAGTATGTAGCTTACTTAATAGTCTCCATACATGCACCCATCCAAGTAATGTATGTTTTCCGGTTTTCAATGATGATTTGTAATGTTGATGTCGTCTACTGTTTTAACAGACACATGTATCTGATATCTGTATAGAAAATCTTTGTGCATGCTATTTCCTGTAAAAAGTTAAGTTCTTTTATATATTTATTCATATCAGGTTCCTTGGAGCAGGATTGGTCAAGAACCAGTTTTGGTATACTTAGATCGTATATATTTATTAGCCGAACCTGAAACACAAGTTGATGGTTATAGTGAGGATGCTGTTCAAAAAACTAAGAAGTCTCGAATACATGTAAGAAGTTGGCACACTGTTATATGATGTCTGATTGATGATCCTCCAATAACCATTTGTCTTGAAACAGGACATGGAAATGAAGATGCTGGAGAGTAGGCGGATACTGACCACTGAAATGGTATGTGCTCAAAATACAAACCTCGATTGTTTTACGTGTAGGCATTAATATGATGATGTATTTAGCAAGCCCACAGGCACTTATTCTTGTTTCATGAGGAATATAAGATGATTTATGGAATTATTCTCTTCAGTTTTGACCCCGTCAGGGTTTTGTCTTAGTCTAATTGTTCTGCTTGTGCATGCTCTTAGTACAAGCATCTTACAAGCCCTTTTTTTACTTATATGGCTCCATGTAGTTTCTCCTTTTTATAAGTGGTCCAGACAGATGTCACCTCCTTCTTTGCTACTTGAAATGGTTGAAACATTATAGTATCTATTCTAATGAAAAATTTTAATTTATTACTATGATGCATGCCAACTTCCCATTTAAATAAATAACATACTGTTTTATTATCCTCAAGAATAAATCATGGCTGGGGTCATTCATCAACACAATAATTGGAAATTTAAAGCTATCAATATCAAGCATTCATATCAGATATGAGGACCTTGAAAGGTACTTGATTTTAAATTATCTTTGTTGCCTTGTTAATTGTATTTCTAGCTAATTTCTACTGTATTTTAGCAATCCTGGCCATCCATTTGCCGCTGGTGTTACCTTGGAGAAACTTTCTGCTTCAACAGTTGATGATAGTGGGAAGGAGGCTTTCGTCACTGGTGGTGCATTAGATCAACTGCATAAGGTCTTCTTTTTTCAGATACAAGCTTCGATATGCATGACGTATTATCTTTAAAGCCTCAAACATTTCGATATTATTGGGATTAATCTAAAGTTCACTTAGTTTGATATATGTAATGTTACTCTGTGTTTAATACCTGGGAATCATGTTTCTGGGATTTTAACTAACGAATCAAGGGTTCGTATAGACTTGCATATTATTATTTGTTTGCCAGTAATTCTGAAGTGACATGTGAAAATCATAGCTGCCTTTGTTTATAGTTAAGAGAAGTGAAATGTGAAAATCATAGCTGCCTTTGTTAATAGTTAAGAGAATTCACTAGATGCATTTCTCTATATATTCGCTTATGATTTGTTTTGTGGTATTAAGAGGCCGAGTGTTGTGTGGGGAGAGATTAAAGGTGTCTGTGCTGTTTAACCTTTTCTGCTGATATTTAGTCAAGGATAGTTTTCATTTGATTTCTGTAAGAATTTTTAGTTGAATTTACTTGTGAATTTCATGGAGAGATTCGGTAGTGCATTTGTTGAATAAGTTTAAGTTAGAACTAGCACATTCTCATTTCACATGAAATCATATCTTTGGATAAAAGTTGGATCTACTGATGCAAAGAGCTGTAACTAGATCTAACCTAGGCTTGAGGAATGAAGAAATAGTTTTTTTGGTTGGTAATCTATTCCTATGTTTGGTGATTTTCTTCTTCTTACTCTTCCTTGCTCTCTCACTCTTAACATTGGTTAAACTTTGTATGCAATGGCCGTCGAGTCAAGTCGGCTCTGGTGTAGGGGTGCCTTAATTCTTGTATGTTTTTAAGTGGATCCATCCTGCCATCATGCATTTACTTATTTTGCTGTCTAGTTATTTCCAGTCTGTAGAACTTGAAAGGCTGGCTGTTTATATGGACTCTGATATTAGTCCATGGCATATTACAAAACCATGGGAGGATTTGCAACCTTCTGAATGGGATCAGGTATGATTCATATATGTTAAACACTCTACTTTTTGATCTGTTAGCTTTCAGCTGCCATGTCATTGTGATTGTACTAAGATCCACTTCAGGTTTTCAGTTTTGGCACAAAGGATGGAAAGCCAGCCAGTGGCATTGTTCAGAATCACACATACGTTCTGCAACCTGTGACTGGAAATGCCACATATTTAAAGCAGCGCTCAAATTCATCTAATAGAGAGCAACCTTTACAGAAAGCGGCAGTGAGCTTGGATGACGTGACAATTTGTTTGTCAAAGGTTAATTAATTTGTGTTCTATTTATTATCATAGCAACTCTGAGGATATTAGTTATGTTTTAATTAGCTTTTCTTCCAAAATTTTGCAGAGTGGTTACAGGGATTTGCTGAAATTAGCTGATAACTTCTCTTCTTTTAACCAACGATTGAAATATGCTCATTTTCGGCCTCTTGTTCCTGTGAGATCTGATCCGAGATCATGGTGGAAGTATGCCTATAGAGTTGTGTCAGACCAGATGAAGAAGGCAAGGTATTCACTTCTTCCTATTGCATCTCATCTTCTCATTATTTAGTTTTTTAATAATATGAGGCCTTTAGAAGTCTTGAATCAAATTTTGTTCATTTGGATTGAATTATCTATCTATCCATAGTGGTTTGAGATTAAGGCTTAAGTAAGTTAGCTTGAAAAAGTAAATTGATGTTCAAATAAGTTGGTGATACAAACCCAGATCCTAATTGGGTGGGTTGGTGGGCCTTGGTATCGGGTCAAAGGGGCAGCAGCCTAGTAGGGTTAGTGGATGAATGGTTAGCTATTGTTTAGGGAGTAACTGCAGCTTAATGTTTAGGGAGTAACTGCAGCCTAATGTTTAGGTTGAAACCGCAGCCTAATTGCTCCTATTCTTCCTATTTATGTTTACTTCTTAGGATGTGTGTGGTTGTCTTTGTTTACTTTATCAAAAGTAGGGTTTTTTTAAACCTTGTAATCGGAGTTCACCCTTCTCGAACAGAGCTTTATCTGTACTTTTTTATTTGAAGTTAATCAAGTTGACTTTTTGGGTTCTATCAGTTGGCTTAAAATATTTATAAGATAGTAAAAAAGTAATCAAGCTGTTAAGGTTGTAGCGGCAACACATATGTAAAATCTGTAGATGACAATCTGCTTAATAGTTTGCATATCTTTTTTTGGTTTACCTTTCCTTTTTCTTTCCTTTTTTTGGAAATTCGGTGGTGAGTAGACACAGGTTGCGAGAGTAGTGACTTTACCCATCATACTTGTAGTGTTGAGATAAACCGTATAATATGATGGAATATTATTGATTGAATGATGATTACATAGTCTCCTTATATATAGAATAGAATATTACATATGACTACCATATAATCATGTTAACTACAATAGATAGTCTAACATTCCCCCGCAAGCTGAGGGTGGGGAACGACCTGAAGCTTGGAGCGCAGAAAGAGGAATCTTTGAGTTGAAAGTGCCTTGGTGAGGATATCAACAATCTGATCACTTGTGGAGATAAACTGCACATTTAATTTTCCTTGAGCAATCTTTTCTCGAAGAAAATGGAAATCGACTTCAACATGCTTTGTTCGGGCATGGAAAACAGGATTAGTAGATAAATACATTGCCCCTAGATTGTCACACCATAATGTAGGACACACGTTGGTAGGGATGCTAAGCTCATGGAGAAGGGCTTCCAACCAAGTTAATTCAACCACAGAGCTCATGGCAAACGGGATTAGCAGATAAATACGTTGCCCTTAGATTCGCGAGAGCTTTGTATTCAGACTCTGTAGAAGACCGAGACACTATATGTTGTTTTTCGAGCAGACCGTGATTTTAGATTAGAACCCAAGTATATGGCAAATCCCCCCGTGGATCGACGATCATTCGGACACCCGACCCAGTCAACTGACGAAGAGACCATTTGTTCGTAATAGTAGTGGATAACACAACCCTTATAGTGGTGGATTTAATGATGAGGCTGGATGTTTCCTGAAAGTCAACACCCGGTTCCTGTCGAAAGACCCTAGCCACCAATCTGGCCTTGTATCGAGTGAGGTTGCCCGGTGAGTCCGTTGTTAACCTATATAACCATTTAGAGTCAATAACATTAGTGTTCGGAACATAGGGTACAAGAGACCAGGTTTCGTTTTTAACAAGAGCATTGAACTCCTTAGCCATGGTCTGACGCCACTCGAGGAATTGGTTGGCAACCGTGAAGGAGGTGGGGGCAGTGAGTGGAGTGGTGGAAGTGAAGGAGTGATAGGCTGAAGAATTATAAGGAGGTGGAGAAGTTTGAGGTTGGACTGGGAATACCTCCTCATTAAACCGAACATGTCTAGCTATGTAAACTCAATTGGTGGACAAATCCAAACAACGATAGCCATGATGAACAGGACTATAGCCAAGGAAGAGTGGAAGACACATGATATGGAGTTTTGTGTCGATTATATGGACGGAGTTATGGAAAACATTAACAACCAAACACACGTAGGAATGAGAAATCTGGATGTCGATGAAACACAAATTCAAATGGAGATTTGTTTGAATTGGCACGAGACGGAAGTCGATTGATAAGATAGACCACCGTTTCAAATGCAAAGTACCAAAAACGTTGGGGAAGATATGATTGAACAAGGAGAGTAAGTCCTGTTTCCAGCACATGTCGATGATGGCGCTTAACCACACCGTTTTGTTCACTTGTGTGTGGACAAGAACGTGTGTGAATGATGCCAAGCTTAGAGAAATATGAGGATAAGTTTTCGGAATTCCCTTTCCCAATCAATCTGAGCATTTTTTAGTTTAGTGTTGAATTGGCGTTCTACCATTGCAACAAATGATTTGAAAGTCGAATACACATCAGATTTGTGAGCTAATTGGTAGAACCACATATAAAGTGAGTGATGATCAACACAACATAAAATATCTATGGCCATCAAATGATAAAGATGGTGTAGGTCCCCAAACATTATAATATATTAAATCTAGAATTTTATTACTACGAAAAATAGAATTATTCAAAGAAAGTTTGGAAGATTTTCCCAACTGACAAAGAGGTGCATAATGATTGGAAATAATTTTGTGGAAACAGGTAGAGAACAATTAGAAAAAATTGAATGAAAAACACGCTGATGTGGATGCCCAAGTCATTGATGCCAAATTTTGGAGGAAGCTTTAGTGGCAGTGAAAGCAGTCTTCCGGATTGAGTTGAGGTTAGGAAGGTTGATGGAATAGAGACCTCGATCACTTGGGCCTGTGAGAAGGGTAGTGTGTGTAGATTTGTCCTTCACAAGAAAATAAGACAAGTGAAATTCAAAATAAACGTTATTATCACGACAAAACTGTTGAACAGAAAGTAAATTCTTTTTAATTTGTGAAACATGAAGTATATTGGAGAGATGCAATGTTTTATGAGGAGAATAAATCTTAGATGAACCGACATGAAAAATTGGAAGAGGGTTACCATCAACATGGAGAGCGTCATTGCCAAAGTAAGCTTCGGAGTTGTCTAAACTTGATAAATCCGGAGTGTTTGACCCTGTGTCAGGAAACCAATATGTACCAGATGTGGAACCTACTTTAGAAACACTAGTAAAATTCGTCTGATGGGCTGTTCGAGTTGGAGGAGTGGACTGATTGGGCATTGAGATTTAAGGTGCCCAATTCCACACCTGTTACAACTTGCAATGCCCATAAACTATGTTTTGTGTTGATGCCCATCCAAACAGCCTAGTTGGTCCACTGTTACCTCGCCTCTGGTTGTTGTGTCCACATGAGTTGCTACGGGAGTTATCACGACGACCACCACGGTTGCTGTTGTTGGGTGGTCGAGAGGCATAATAGGCATGTGGTTGTGGGTGAAGGGGGTGATAGGGTTGAGATGGAAGCCTAGTTGAGAGACTAAGGGGCTGTTTGTTTAGGTCTGACCGGGCTGACTTGGTCAGCGGGTCAGCCCGTTTGATACGGAAGTGGTACCAGCTGACCGGGTCATTGCTTCTGACCCAAACTTAAAAAAATCAATTGCTGACCCAAACCATTTGTGCAGCAGCCCCCATTTGCACACCACCAACACCCAAATCCACACCCCATTTGCGGAGCACCGACCGGAGCACTAAATCCAGTAGCGACCGACGACCTCCCTGCCTGACGACATATAGATGTGTATGTATATGTGTATGTAGATGTGTAAGTAGATGTGTATGCATATAGATGTGTATATAGATGTATATGCATATAGATGCGTATGTATGTGTATGTAGATGTATATGTGTATATAGATGTGTATGTAGATGTATATGTGTATGTAGATGTGTATTTAGATGTATATGTGTATGTAGATGTATATGTGTACGTAGATGTCTATGTAGATGTATATATGTATGTATATGTGACTATGTGTATGTAGATGTATATGTAGATGTATATGTGTATGTAGATGTGTATGTATAGCAGAGTCAGTTAGATACTAAATCAAACAACCAAGTTTCAGTCAGATGCAGACTTAGTCAGAACTTCTTACTAGGTCAGCTTCTGACTCTGTCAGATCTTACTTAGTGAGCGTAATCAAACAGCCCCTAACTGTTGCAGGGCTGCTAGTTGAGTTTGTTGTTGTAAAGAAGGGCTTCCTGTTGAGACATTAAATACTTGAGGTGAAGTAGGTAGGTTGGAGGCTGAGATGGTTTTATTGATCATGAACTCATGGTCACTTAGAAGACCATGTAGTTCATTGAACTCAATAGGTGGTGAATGAGCGAGAATATTGGATTTCAATCGATTGTATTCTTCTCGCAGGCCAGAGATAACTTGCATAACCAGATGCTTATCTTTGATGGGTTCGCCAATGTTTGCTAGGGCTGTTGCATATTCCTGGGCACGGGTTAAATAAGCAGTGGAAGATTCATCACCTTTCATTATGATTTTTAGAAGTTGTGTCTTAAGGGTGTATTCCCTTGAAGAGTTGTTGGGTGCACGCACGTTCTAAGGCTAACCACAAGTCTTTGGAGGTTGTTGAACCTTGCATACGAGGAACGGATGCTTCAGAGATTGGTAGATATCAGAATCATTCGGACGTGTGCATCATTGGCTATCCAGTGGGAGTAACTTGGATTGTCTGCTGTTGATGCTTCTGCAGATGTTGATGCTGGAATTGGAACTTTCATGGGTGGACACGGTATGGTGCCATCTATGTAGCCGAACAAAGTTGTTTGTAATCAGAAAGGGTTCGATCATTGCTTTCCAATACCCATAGTTTGTAGGAGAACGGGTGAAGGAGAATTTATGAGAGTTATGAGATGTTTTATCTGCTGTAGAGATGGCAGTAATCATAGCCATGGGAAGAGAAGGTTGACCGATAGTTTGGAGGAGCTGCTAGGGTTTATGGCGACAACTAGGGTTGGAGAGGAAGACCGGAATTCTTGGCTATGATACCAAGATAAACCGTGTAATATGATGGAAGATTATTGATTGAATGATGATTACATAGTCTCCCTATATATAGAATACAATATTACATATGACTACCATATAATTATGTTAATTACAATAGATAGTCTATCATGTTGTTTACATCTTCCCTTTGTACACTGCCTTACTTGCCTAAAGTTGTTCAATATGGCATTTTTTAGTGTTCGTTTTGCATTTTAGCGAAGCATAAAAGTTAGTGTGGTACGTAACTACAAGTATGATGGTTGGGATAGTTAACTCGTTTTTATTTCATGTGTGTGTTTTAGCAAGATGTTTGAAAGAAAGAAAAACTAAACAACCAAAGGAACCCAATAGAGTATACACTCGGCTTTCCCAACACATTGGTCTTCTAGTCTATTCTAGCTCTATATGTCTCACTTGAGTCTGTTTGTCTTCTTCCTTTACATATGTGTTTGTTTACACAATGTGTATATATGTTATTTAGTAATAGGTGTATATTATTATAACCAATTAACATGCAAGTGGTAAATACAACAACGTTTTCAGCTTTTTTGGGAGTGGTAGTTGTAGTAGGGTGTGGCATGAAGCCATGAAGGGTTTCAAATTACTTTTAACCAAGGGGTTTACCCGCATGGTGCGACGGGAGCTGTAATTGAGCTTTTACTAAAAATACAAAAAATAAATGTTTAAGTTGTGTTGACGACTTAAAAGAGGGAAAAAATGCCGGGGGAGAGACTCAAACTTGTGACGTGACGTCCCCGATAAAATTTTGGAAATGAACCAACTTCAAGTTTTCAACTAAAACATGTATCAAAACGTAGATACAAATTAGAATGTTGCAATGCTATATTCAGATTTCTGTATAATATTATATACAAATAGTTATAACGGGAGAACACATTAGAACATCACAACGCTATATTTCGAATTTTATATAGCATTACAAAAGGTAAATACTATATTGCATTTGACTAGGCTTGGATTTGATTAAAAATTAGGGAAAACTTCATAGAATAGTAATCAAGTTTTAAAAGTGTTCCAATTAGGTCACTCATATTTTTATTTGTTCCAATCAGGTCATTGATCCCTTTTATTTGTTTCAGTCAGGTCACTAAAATTTTAGGAGTGTTACAATTAGCTCACTCATATTTTTTCAAAATGTCTAAAAAAATCGCATTTTTAAAATGATTTGATTCTTTATAAATATTGTTAATATTTTATATATTTCAATTGATTTTAAAATATTAATACAATGAGTGATCTAATTAGAATAATTTTGAAACTTTAGTGACCTGATTGAGTCAAATTTTATAAGTGACTTGATTGAGACAAATAAATTTATGAGTGACCTGATTGAGACAAATAAATTTATGAGTGACCTCATTAGAACAATGTTGAAACTTGATTACTATTTTACAAAGTTATCCCTAAAAGTTATATCAAGTATGTCGCAAAGGTATATCCGGTTTAAAGGTTATGGGAGAAAGACTCTATGTTTAAAACTAATTATAAATATTAAAAAATAAAAAAATTAAACCTTTACTTCTGCATGTGGAAGATGCTTAATGGAGGGGAGTTACCGACTTACTGTTCACACCTTTGGTTTTTAAAAGTTTTACATATATAAGGAATGGGAATTTTCCATTGTATGATGCTATTTGTTTGCAGTGGGAGACTGTCTTGGGAGCAGGTCCTGAAGTATGCAACCTTGCGTAAAAAATACATATCTTTGTATGCTTCACTGCTAAAATCTGACCCTGGTCGAGAAACCATTGATGATGATAAAGACATAGAGGAATTAGATCGTGAACTCGATATTGAACTCATTGTTCAATGGAGGTATAATTCTCTTTCGAGGTTTAAATTATGCTTATTTAGAACTTTCACTATATGATCTATAAGTGAAATTGGCCTGGGTGTTGCATATTATAAAAATACTACTCTTTCACCACATAACACATGTTTATTTACATTACCTAGGGTTATCTAATTTGTGAGTGTCACATATGGAGATTTGTTTCAGAATCTAATAAAAAGTACTAAATAGTTGTGAAATAATTGGTATGTCACTTCCATGTCTATGACCCTCATGATCCATTCATTAGACTTTAATAATTAGAAGGCACGAGTCTTTTAAATGTGTGGGATTTGAAAAACTTGGAAAAACTTGAAGTTGAAACTAGCCAGCAATGAAGAAGTAATAGGATTGTTGTTTAGAAACTATTATTTTTAACCTTTTATTTTGTGGATAACTGGTGGAACTGAATCGTCCAACTGATAAGAAAGACATACCCTGGCCTTTCTTTGGTACTCTTGTTAGTGGTTGCTAACATCATATAATAATTAATATATGAAGTTTTAGCTTGTCATATCCTCACAACTTTGCATTCTGAGTGAAATTTACTTGAACAGGATGCTGGCACACAAGTTCTTGGAGAAGTCTGTGCAGTCTGATATTTACCTGAAGAAACAAAATACAAAGAAATCATGGTGGTCATTTGGATGGTAACACCTTCACCCTTTTTTCTTGTCAAACAAAGTTTACTTGATGAACCTTGTTATCTAATGATTCCATTATGTGACTTCAGGAGCAGCAATTCTGTGGAAGATGGAAATCAAGCTGGGCACTTCACTGATGAGGATTGGAAACAATTAAATGAAATCATTGGATACAAGGAAGGTGATACCAATGACCTGTTGCTGAGTAAAGATGACCGTGAGGATGTTGTTCATACCTTATTAGAGATTCACATGAAACATAATGCTTCAAGACTTGCTGATGCACATGAGATTGTTGCTGAATTATCATGCGAGAACCTGGATTGTTTGATGAAGTTTTACAAAGATGCAAAAGTTTTTGACATGAAATTAGGATCTTATCGTTTGTCATCACCTGATGGTCTCCTTGCTGAGGTTTTTTTTTGTTTCATTCTTTTTTTGTTATCATATGTGAATTGGTAAATTATTGTTGCATACACACCTTAGAATTATCAGTTAAATATTTGAGTTCTGAATTTTTAATGTAGAGTGCTACATCCTTTGACTCATTACTTGGGGTCTTCCACTATAAACTGTTTGATGCTAAAGTTGACTGGAGTATGGTTGCTAAGGCCTCTCCATGTTATGTCACAGTAAGTTTTTTTAGTACTTTTTACATTTTGTAATCTTTAAGAAAACGAGATTTTCAGCTGATGAGATGCCTTTGCCTTTGGTTAGTATTTGAAGAACTCCGTCGATCAAATTGTCAACTTCTTTGAAAGTAATGCTGTTGTGAGCCAGAAGATAGCCTTGGAAACCGCTGCTGCTGTGCAGGTTTTGTTGTGTAGACATTCATCTCACTATCTTTGTTCTCTGTGTGTGTTT
Organism: Flaveria bidentis; assembly: GCA_018326385.1. NCBI lineage: Eukaryota > Viridiplantae > Streptophyta > Magnoliopsida > Asterales > Asteraceae > Flaveria > Flaveria bidentis. The sequence continues at coordinate 10,922 of BJCM01062145.1, read as the reverse complement.
GCATTTACACAAAATTTTAAAATCATGCTGAAACTGGTTCAATATATAAGCTTATTGTCTTAGGCAAGTTATCATTGAAACATCTTATGGAGAAAAGACTTGATGAATATCGCTCCGCAATCATAATTCGCATCTTAGAGAATAATGTGTCTAATCATGCATCTTAGAAGCTAGAGAAGAAAATCAACTCCGTGATTAATATACATCTAGGGATAATGGGAGCTTAAAAGTTTGACTAATCATCTATACTTATTATTTGCTGTTCTTGTCCATCTATATTGGTTAATTAAACCAACTTGTTCAAGTGATTATCTATATTTAAATACTTGTCTTAGACATGGTATGTAATCACATCTCTTTCCCTCACCTGTTCCCCATCTGCACAGACACTTCTCTGATGTGTTCAGTCCATTAAATCGTTTTCGATGGTATATTTGCTGCATAGCGTAGCGATGCTTGTATTAATGTCACTATTAATGTGTTCAGTCCATTATGTCTCTCTGACTTCTACTTTATTTGCTTAGCTGAGGATTGATGAGGTTAAGCGTTCTGCACAACAGCAAGTAAACAAGGCCTTGAAGGATCATGCCAGGTGTGTAGCTTTCTTCATGTGGTGATGATAGATGCTGCCAGTATAGTTGATTGTAGTTATTATCTCCATCTTTGAAGTTGTGTGCCTGGGTTGGAAAATTGTTTAGATTATTTTCCAAGTATCCTTTTGTGTTTTGAATATTTTTTTGCCTCCCTAACCAATTTTAACATTAAAGTGAATAATCTTATGCCTATCTATCTCTCTTTCAAGCCATCATGTACATTATTTTTGTGAAAGTTATAGTAAATGTAAGGAGAGCTGTTGCATTGTTAGTGCCTCCAATGGGTTATATGCTGTAAGTTCCATTACACGTCCATTTAGTTTGTTTATACTAGATTTTTTGGTTCTTTTGGCTTCCACTTTATGTTGTGACCTCATTTTGTAGTTAATATAGTTATCATACCTGCGGCTGATATGTGGATTAATCATTTTTTTCAAAACCCTACACAATCCTCTTCTATTTTTGAAAGAGCAATCCGTTTGAAATTCAAAGGTCAAAATGCACGCTTGAGAGGAGATTGTGCTTTTTGTAATTGGTTATGTGTTGACTAATGATGTGGATGTATCAATATGGAATCTCTGGTTACTTGTATGTTTTTTGAGACATGATTTGTGTTGGTACATCCAAATTTCTATGATTTACCGCTTTACACTAGAAATGATTCAGTTACCGAACCAAAAGTGTCACACTTGAATTGGTTTGATGCTAGGTTCTTCTTGGACTTGGATATAGCAGCTCCCAAGATCACCATTCCAACTGAGTTTTCACCGGACAGTCTGCATTCTACGAAACTCTTGCTTGACCTGGGAAACTTGATAATTCGTACGAAGGTTGGTGGTTTCTGATTAGTTGTTTTAACATCATTATGGTGCTAACTTCTGCAAAATTAAATTTTTTTTCAACATTCACAGGATGATGATGATGATTCTAGATATGAAACGGATATTTATCTCCAATTCAACGTGGTTTTAAGTGATGTATCTGCGTTTTTTGTTGACGGCGACTATCACTGGAGCCAACATTCTTTGAAAGGGCCTGTCTGGTCTTCACAGTCTAGTATTATTAGTTATTTGCCTGTTATTGATCAATGTGGGGTGACTTTAAAGCTGCAACAGGTATATTATTTGCAAATTTGTTTCAAGTTTGAAGCATTCATTATTTGTCAAGTTTTAGCACTTGATTTCTCCGTTTAGGTCCGATCAGAGGACCCCTCTTTCCCCACCACAAGATTGGCTGTGCGGCTTCCTTTTTTAGGGTTTCACTTTTCCCCAGCGCGTTATCATCGATTGATGCAAATTGCAAAGATCTTTCAGGGGGAGGATAATGATACTGAAGATCTTATCCGCCCTTGGGATCAAGCTGATTTTGAGGGGTGGTTATCTGTTCTTAATTGGAAGGTTGTGTGATTCAAAACTTGTCGTGCTTTCACCAAATCAGCATTATGATTTCAGTTTTCTTTAAAATTATGGTACTTTTTAAACTAATGTATTTTTTTGTTTTTTTTGGAAGTAAAGTAACCGGGGTTTATAATACTTGGATGCAACTCAAATTTTAACAAAAAAAGTTAACAAGAGAACTGAACAAAATTGTATACTTAGATTTATATTCAAATTTACAAATTATTGTAGAAAACTAAATTACATCCTTAAAGGAAAATCAAGAAAAAAGAAAATTAAAAACAAACCTTTCCCATTTTGACTTGTGTGAGTGGGGGGCGTGAGAACCCGAACCCTCAATACAACACCTTTTTTTAAATAACATTAGTTTGAAAACTTGTTCTAAAAAGTACCGTACTTTGAAAAAAAAGTTCTATGATTTTTTGTACTTGTGCAATTTATGTATTTTTGATATTTTGCATAGGGTGTGGGAAATAGGGAAGCTGTTTGGCAGAGGAGATATTTTTGTTTGGTGGGGCCTTTTCTCTATGTGCTTGAAGCACCTGGCTCTAGATCATATATGCAATCTTTCAGGTGCAATTTCTTTAACATTCAAATGTTTCTTGTTTCCATGTCTATACCTGGGATTTTATGTGTTACTTGTTCGTAATCTATTCTAAATATATAGTTACTAAAAAGTTTGTTAGGTCGTCTTACTTCTGGCTTCGCGTTTCTCTTAGTGGTAAATGAATTGCATAAAAAACTCTCTTCCACTAAGAAAAGGAATAGTAGATTTAGGTAAGTGGGACATTGCTATGAGTGCAATCATCTCACAGTATTTTACTTTTACCTAACATGTCATGGGAAAAGCTAGTTTAGAAGGTGTTAATGTCTTATTGCTCATTGCCACCGAAAGCAAGGGCATAGTATCATATTGTAACAATAGGCACTTCTACAAGTCTTTCGTCATCTAGAAGAATGGAGACCAGAATGCAGACACCTGTTATGTACATTGGTACTATTCTGGTCATAACAAATTAACAACAAATCATGCCTGTAGCCAACTGTCAGGATGTGATGTCCACATGACACATGGCATGTCTTCTGTACAACGACAAGTCTCACTGTTTTTTTCCTATGTATGTATAAAATTACTTCCAGTCCATCATTTTAGTATTGAACTTTTGATGTTAAAGTTTATTCTAAATATGTGTAACAAAATAGGAACACAACATTCTAATCCATCTTGTGTTGTGTATGCTTTAGTGCTAGGAGACAGATTACCAAACTGAGCTTGCTGATTTTGATTTTATATGTTTAATGTAGTTTGCTTGGAAAACAAGTATTTGCCATCCCGCCTAATGTCATTAGCGATGTAGAAAATGTGTTGGCTGTCTGTCGTACAGAACGTGCCACCAGCAAGGTTGTTTAGTTAGTACTAGTATGGAACTTTTTGTTTAAGAAAAACAGTACAGTTATCTTTGTTATTTATATAATGGGCTCAATTTTCTTTATTCGTATGTAGATCGTAGAAGATGCTAATACCCTGATATTACGATGTGAATCTGATGAATCAAGGAAAAACTGGAAAAGCTTGTTGCAGGGAGCTATATACCGGGCATCGGTAACTTTTTTTGTCCCCTTTATACTTGGTACCTATTTTTGTGACAGTGATATCATCTGCTTCTATGTTGTCGAAGGCACCAAAGGTGCACACCTAGGTGCTATTTTGGGGCGAGGCGAGGCTAAAGGAAACCGCCTCACATGAGTTTAGGCGCTCTGGCGAGGTTCCGGCCAGATTTTGGTGAAATATGAAATTCTGGCTAGTTTTTGCTTTCTTTTTTCTTTCTTCACCGCGGCTGCTTTATGTTGTATCCTAAGAACTTTGCTGATACGAATAGTAATGGAATGCTGGGGGATGAACGAATGGTAAGAAGAGGGAGGGAGGAGAGGTGAGTGATTGTGATTGGTGTGTGATTGCGTATTTCGAGAGTCTATAAAAGGTGATAGGAAGAGGAAAAAGTAGCAGGAAGAATACATTGAATGTAGAAAAAGTCAATGTTTTGAAGAAGTAAAGTGTAAAGTTCATTAAATTTTGAAATTTTGAATTTGTTTATCATATGTAACTGAGTTCTTTTTATTAGACTTTCTATATTTTATATTTTTATACCTATTACGTATGCCTATATATATACTGTTTTTCAACATCGCGCCTTGCACCTAGGGAGAAGCGATGCCTAGTGTGCCTTGCGCCTTTGACAACATAGATCTGCATAGAACTATAAGCTGTTTTGGAATTTGGGAGTCTCAGCATAAGAACAGAAACCTTGCACACAAATTATAAAACTGTGCATTCTGATGTCTCTATAGATCTGTTGTTATTGTTTATTTTCCATATATTTTTATATGTTTGTCTCATTTTAAGGGATCCTTTTAACTGCTTTTAAGCAGGGTTCGGCTCCTATCACTGGTCTGTCAGAAACTTCATCAGAGTCGGAAGACTCAGAAATAGAGGAGGGTTACAAGCTTGACATGAAGGATGTTTCAAAGGCAGAGAAACTGTTTATAACTGGTGTTTTAGATGAGTTGAAACTGTGCTTTAACTATAGCACTCAGGTAAAGATGGCCTCATTTTTAAGTAGTTTGCTGGACTTGCATCGGCATTAGTAGAGCTGACATTCTTTTGGTTTCATGTTGTTTCCCTTAGACTGATAAGAATTTTATTAAAGTTCTTCTGGCTGAGGAAATTCGTTTGTTTGAACTGCGTGCAATAGGTGGCCGGGTAAGTTTTGATTTTAAACTTTTTTTCCTTTGTCATATTAATTTTACTTCTCATTTTGGATGATGTTTCTGAACAGATTGAGCTTTCAATTAGAGCAAATGACATGTTCATTGGAACTGTTCTGAAAGCATTGGAGGTAGAAGATTTAGTATCATGTAAGATGGTGAATCAACCTTGTTACTTGGCAAGATCATTTATTCGTCAAACAGATGCTCCTGTGTTTCATACTATTGAAAATCAAAGTGAAGCAGATGATCAGTTTTATGAGGCATCAGATAGCTTAAATGATCCTGTTGACAGTCCAGGGCGTGAATTTGAGTACTCAAGTTCTTTACCATCAGAAAGAGCAATTTTGAAGACCCCAAGCTTTAGCCGGATTGCGGGTTTGTTACCTGATGATGCTAGGCAAGCTGGGGAAAATAACCTGGAAGTTACTGATACGTTAGATAGTTTTGTGAAAGCTCAAATAGTTTTCATTGATTCAAACTCTGTTTACTATGACAACATTGATAAACGTGTAAGTTCCTTTTCCTACTTTGTTGGATTCTTTTTCATGAGATATTCTTGGAACTGAAATCGCCCTTGTTTTGTTAATTAAGGTGACTGTTACCCTAGCAACCTTGTCGTTCTATTGTAGAAGGCCTATTATTGTAGCAATTATGGAATTTGTTGGTGCTATAAATGCTGAGGATGACAGTTGTGAATCTTTTAGTGACCATTCTTCAACAGCCATCGTGAATGATAGTTCTAGGGAGATTGAGGTTGCTGGTCAGTCATCTGTTGTTGATGAATCCAAAGTCAGAGGTCTGCTGGGCAAGGGGAGGTCCAGAATTGTGTTCTTTTTGACATTGAATATGGCTCGTGCTCAAATCCTATTGATGAAAGAAGATGGGACTAAACTTGCGACTATGTCTCAAGATAATTTCCTAACCGATATAAAGGTTCATATGAGTACTTTCTAGTATCTCAGTCATGTCCAAAATGTTATAGTTATGGGATAGTTTAATTTGTGCTATCTGATATGCTTTATTTTTCCATTCCAGGTCTTCCCATCTTCTTTTAGCATAAAGGCATCTCTTGGAAACCTGAAAATAAGCGATGATAGCCTTCCCAGAAGCCATATGTATTTTTGGGCTTGTGATATGAGAAATCCAGGTGGTAGTTCATTTGTGGAGGTAATCTAATTTGTTTTCTTATTGTTATTTATCTTCTAAGATTGCTTTTTTCAAATTAGTAATATATGCACGAGACAATACCACACTCCCTGCAATGGTTTAGAGAAACACAGAGAGATGTTTTTGGAACAATGCTTATAGAACAATTAAATGAAAATTTTGATCTATTTGCAATTCTTCTATTTTACATCTTCACACAAACACAACATTTCAGATCTGATCACAGTTTTGTTTTTTGTTGAAATCTTCAGTTGGTTTTTAGCTCGTACAATACTGATGATGAGGACTATGATGGGTATGATTTTAGCCTTATTGGGCAGCTCTCTGAAGTGCGGTTGGTGTACTTGAACCGATTCATTCAGGAGGTAAGCCATCTACTTCTTGTTACATCTTCTCTCTTTTTGTCATGCTTAGGTTAGTATTGTGTTGCTTTTAGATTATAAGTTACTTCATGGGCCTTGTTCCTACCAACTCAGTGGATGTTGTAAAAGTGAAAGATCAAGTAACAGATTCAGAGAAGTGGGTTAAGACCAGTGAAATTGAAGGCTCACCTGCAGTGAAGTTGGACCTTTCATTGAGGAAGCCTATAATTTTAATGCCTCGCAGAACCGACTCCCTGGAGTAAGATTTAAAATACTCTATTCGATCAAACGTCATTTTTGCCTTGGCCTGTGGAAGTTGTGTATAAGTTTACTGCATTTACTGGTTAAATCACATATATATTGTTCTTTTTTACTGTTGCAGTTATCTGAAGCTAGATATTGTTCATATAACTGTTCAGAACACGTTCCAATGGTTTGGGGGTACTAAAAAAGACCTGACTGCTGTTCACTTGGATATAATGACAATTAAGGTGAGAGCTTTCTTCTGATGCTATGACTTTGGGTTTAGTACTACAAAAGTAAGTCTGGTAAATGTGCTGTTGGATATTTGACTGAGTTAGGAAGTTTCAAGTGTTACCATTGTAGCTACTTGTTTTTTAATCTGGAAACAACCAAACAAAGAGTTTTGCGTATGTTGGCTGGAAGCTGATTGATTTATAATGTTTCCTGTTTCCCTAACAAGATTTTTTTGGGTAGGTTGAGGACATAAACTTAAATGTTGGCACAGGAACGGAACTGGGTGAAAGCATAATTCATGATGTGAAGGGTGTTTCCATTGTTATTAATAGGTCACTTCGTGATTTGTTACATCAAATGCCAAGTACAGAAGTTGCAATCAAGGTACTAACAGTTTACTGTTGTGATATAGCTGAAGGCTTCAGATTTTTAATTTTATATGATGTGAGTTTTACTGCTGAGTCAGATAGATGTATTGAAAGCCGCCCTCTCCAATAAAGAGTACCATATCATTTCAGAATGTGCATTGTCCAACTTTTCAGAGACCCCAAATGCCATTCCCCCTTTAAACAACACTGTGCTAGATTCTGCTGATGTCATAAATTCTTTAGTTCATCAAGGTTTAGAAGCACAAGAATACGAAGCCCAAAATGAACAAGCTTGGATTTCTACAAAGGTGTCTGTTATTGTTGGTCTAGTTGAAATGTCCCTACATTATGGCATGGCCAGGGATGCCTCTCTTGCCACACTACAGGTACTCCATGACAATTTGTATTTTCTGTGTTCCCTTTTGTGTTTTTGTTACATGTTATTTGAAGTTTGTGGAAAGCCTTCCAATTCTCTTGGAGTTTGTGACCCCCGTATTTTGTAAACCTCTTTTATAACAATATTCGTTTGATTATAAATTTTCACAAAACGGTCCCAAAAGTTTTCAAAAGTAATAAACGTAGTGGGGAGCTTCTTAATAGATTTATGTTTACAGCAATCTAACTAGTTCATAACAATAAGTTTCAAATCATAAGTGGGCAGCTATTTAAAATCATAACATGGTCCAACAGGAAGCTCGTATATAAATACAAACAAAACTAGAGCTTTAACCATCTAATTTGATTTGGAAATGTTATGTATAACTAGTTCATAAATAGTATATGAATTCCTGGTGCCTCGTGTACATTACGATTGCGTGGTTGCGTCACGTACATGAAGCTTAAGCCTAGCATATACGTGAAGCTCGCGTCTCGCACCTAGGCTTTCATGACCAACTCCTCCTAGGTGCGCCACATGCCTTTTAAAGCCAAGCTTGTTTCCTGCTCTGAAATCTTGAAACTTATCCTTTGTTCCTCATATATTGGCCAAGGCCGACCGAAGATTGTGCTAAAAGCCTAAAATATCTAGAGTTTAGAAGTTTGTCCTAATGGCAAACCAAGTCTTTCCAATGCCACTTAATTTTACTTTAAGCAAGTCCAATGTTTATAGTATTAACCCTGCTTTTGACTTCCTTTGACATTTTGGTCCAACAATTAATAAATTTCAAATTAAATTTATATCAACACATTTTAAATGGGAATTTCTTATTGGTTATTTGAAATAATATATTCCCAACATATGCATATAAAATTTGGATGTCACATAGTTCGAAGAATGCCTTTTGGTTTTCTTGGAGTTTATGGAACGTCTTTTTGTTGATTTCTTCTTTAACTATAGTGTTCTTGGTCTTAGGTCAGCGGCATATGGATACTTTACAAAGCTAATACAGTTGGAGAAGGTCTTCTCTCGGCTACATTAAAGAGTTTCACTGTAAATGATGATCGTGAGGGGACAGAAGAAGAGCTTAGGCTTGCTGTTAGACAACCCAAGAATGTTCCGTACAGACCAGATTATGAGGTTGTCAATGAGCACAACGAAAATGACAAGGCAGATGTAAAATTTGATGAGCTATTAGGAGTGCCAACAATGCTAATTCTTGATGCTAAATTTAGTCATTATACAACTTCCTTATGCTTATGTATCCAGAGGCCACAATTGCTTGTTGCACTAGACTTCCTGATGGCGGTTGCTGAGTTTTTTGTACCTACAGTACGTGACATGCTGTCAAATGACGAAGATGAAAAATCATCATATGTTGATGCACTTGATCTGGACAAGTCAACTTTTAGTCAAAGCAATGAAATTTTCACACTCTCGCCTCTGAGGCCTTTGGTGGTGGAATATGAAAATTTTGATCATTATACTTATGATGGTAGAGGTGGAACTTTGTTATTACAAGACAGAGAGGGGAAAATGATCTCTTCTAGAAGCCTAGAAGCTATAATTTATATTGGCAGTGGGAAACACTTGCAATTCAAAAATGTTACTATAAAGGTGTCTTTTCTTTGAGTTAGGTGTTTTGTTGAACCGTTTCTCTCTTTTTTTTGTCTATCTAAACTTATGGTTTTTTTGTTGTTGATGCAGAATGGGCAATATTTGGATTTATGTGTTTCACTAGGGTCTAGCAGCAGTTACTCTGTTTCAGAAGATGATAATGTTTTTTTGGAAGAGTGGGAGGAAAATCCCTTGCCAAATGCTCAAGAAGAGACTAGTAAGAACTTGCCTTCTCCAGGCAATACAATGAGCAGACCCACAGAAACATCCATTGAGTTGCAGGTGAACATACTATTATGAATATGCAATATTTGAACAAGGTTTGCTTGATTTTCCTTCCATAATTAGCTCATAATCCCATTAAAAGATAGGGTTGATGTGGCATTTACTTGTAGGAACTTTGTGTGCAAAAAGGCTTCTTCTTTAGCAATATTTTTTAATATGTAGCTCTTACAGCTTTCTCGTCTCTTAACTCCTAATGAACCACAAAACAAAATTGAATAAAAAACGAAATAAATGAGTGGAAGCTTGTGGTCAGAATTCAGAATAAAAGTAGAAATCACTGCCCCCCTAGAATAGGATAAAAAGAATAGCAAAAGGGTTGCGATGGGAAGATGTTATCACTCTCCTCACAGAAGGTAAATTTCCCTGAAAATGTTTTTATTTATTTATTATTTTTTCCACATATCTTTGCTTGTCAGTTGTAGTGAATTTTGTTAGGTTCTTTTCTCATGTATGTCTTTTGCTCTTTACCCTTTTGCAAATATAACAACAACAACATACCCAATAAAAATCCGGCTCATAGAGTAGGCGGGGATGTTTAGAATGGACGCAAACCTTACCCCTAATCCATGGGATAAACGCGTCATAGTACCTTACCGTAATTCTACTTAAGAAACCTCTAAAGGTACATGTGTACACAACAACAATTTTTATGTCTAATCATGTGTAAACGCTTGGTGTTAAAGAGAATTAAATAAAATTACTTCCCATTTTAAAAATTGAAAGGTATTCAGTTAATTAAGGGGTTAACAAGACCAGTGGTAAAAGGTCATCACAAATTATATGGATATCACAATGGATCGGCATTGCTTGAGTAGTTTGCAGTGAAAGTTTGCAGTCAAAAACACCTAAACAAATAAAAGGTGCTCATGTAAATTCGAAGTATATCCGTAAGCTTTTTTAGTTCAATTGAAAGTGAATTAATATTACATTGTTAATGTGAAGGGTTTTAGGTTATACTCCAAACTTATTTTGTATATGTATATAAACATACATGATAAAATGATCTAGCATAACATTTCAAAAATGTTGTTTATGGGTATGAGTCCCCCACTACCTGGCGTGATTTCGGAAGGTCATTATGATGCACTTGCTTAGAAAATTTTTCAGCCTTGTTCTTTTGATAGCTATCTCCAAAACCTAAACTGTAAAGGACAATATTACATAATTAACTGTTACAAACAGCAATTAACTAACTCAATGTTTACTGAATATTTCACTGATTGTATTCAAGAATCTATCAACTAATACAAACTAAACACCTATTTATAGTGTTAGCAAGAACTAACTAATTACACACTAAATCCCTCTACTATCAAGATTTAACATAACCTATCACTAAACATACAAACTCAAACTAATACAAAGAATTACAATCTAACATTCACCCCCTTAATTCTTTGATTTCACCAACTCCCAAAAGCTTCCTCATTTCTGCAAATTTCAACCTTTGAAGAGCTTTAGTTAGAATATCAGCCTTTTGTTCTACACCACTTATATGTCTCACTATCACC
>BJCM01062144.1:0-22178 GCA_018326385.1 Flaveria bidentis | reverse complement strand
TCTATTATATTTGCATTAAGAATGCTGATATGATTTGTGCGTTTATATTTTTGGAAATGCATTCATTCAACTTGTAGGCTGTTTGTACAACAATATTGGTTGAACCAGAGAAAACAATTCGAAAGCTCCCAAGAGTACAACATCTTTATGCTCGAGTTAGAGGCAGACTAAGAAGTGAAGATGATGAGGTATGCTTTATATTGTAATTCATAGTACAAGAAGATGTAATTTTGTTAAACAAGAAGGCAAGAAATACAATATGAATGGCTCACACATTAAAATTAAAGACTACCAAAAGATTCATTTTTTAAATTTCTACTCAAGTGACTACTTTTGCAGCCAACGATAATTTATGTAACATGACAAGTACTGCTTTACGACACGACTATGAAGGTTTTTGACTGGAGTGGCAAAATGGGTGGGTTGGTAACAAGTTAAAGTAGTTATCTGTAGCGTTGCCACGACACACCTTTTTGTCCACTTGAAATATTGTTAATTAAAAGTTAATGTGTTATATTTGATTAGAAAACTATGTTGTAACATTAATATATAATATGTTTGAATAAAGCAATATATGAGGTAGTATGCATTATAATACAATTTAGGAGAATTTTCAACCCATATGACAGTTTCATTGTTAGTGACATAGTTGATTTGACCCATTAGATATAAAATGCATACCAAATTAACATATTCATAAGTAAACAGGGACAATTTTCTACCTCTAGTTTTGATGTAGACAACAAAAATCTATTTAACATAAACACGGAAGGTAAAAATGATAATAAGATCTTATCACAGGGTCTCGATAAATAAATCCAAAATATTTGTTCTGTCCATTCTTATTTGCATGGTTGAAGTTTAATTGAATTATAAAGTTCTCTGTGTTTTTCAATGCTTAAAATGAGTTTTCACTTCATGCAGTTTGATACTTTATCTGCACTTCATCCAACTCCAGCTGTGTGTGGATTCCCCACAGAAGAAGCACGAGTTCTGATAGCAGAAACTGGTACATGTATATTCCTTCATCTTCTTCTCTATTAAAACAAACCATGGTTCTCTTTCTAAGTTCTTGTTGCACATTCCAATTAATGGAAAAAAAGTGCAAGTCGAGGAGATAGAGGGCTTAATATATTACCTCCCTTGGTCTTAAAACAAATGTAGCAGTTTCTTTTTTGGGTTGTCCCGAAATAAATGCATTGTTTCTTTTCTGAGTAAGTTTCCAATGCAGATTTACTTTGATATTTACAACAAATCTAGTTTACAGAAATCCTGTTTGTAAATTGAGTATGTTTTTAGCAAGTCATTTACTGTATTTTGCTTTTGCTATTTTCGATGAAAATTTTTGTGGTGCATAGAAAACTTCGACCGAGGAATGTATGCAGGCCCAGTTGGGTGGTTTGGAGGAGGAGAGAGTGAATTTGCTGTTGGTATAAGGTCAGCCTTAGTTCAAAAGGTTAGTAAATATTTCCCATTCATATTATGCTATATTATGCTATTGATATCCTGAGCAAATTGGCATCAACTTGACTACGGGAATTTTTTCCATTTTGAGTGGAGTATGCTCTGGACTTAAGTCGAGTAGCTAACTTGAGGATGTGTATGACATATATGATATTGGCTTTTTGGGATACTAAAAAACATCCTAATGGCAGTTTTATGTTAAAATCGTATTAACAGGGGCTTGGGGCATTAATATATGCTGGGACTGGGATAGTAGAAGGAAGTAGTTCATCACAAGAGTGGGATGAACTGGAACTCAAGACATCTCAGGTTTGAGCCTTCTTTTTGGTGCATGTTAATTTACTCGTGTTTCCCAAATAATGGCAAATACCATTTCAATTTTCAAAGTGCTTGAAGGCCTCAACAGTACAGTTAATGTTAAGTTTTGAGTTGTTTTCTAACTTAAATCTTTCAAATGATGTTTTTTCAGTTCATGAAGCTGATGAACTGGAGCGCTCTCTCTTGATACTAAGAGGACCATGTTATACGGAAAGTAAAAACTGAACACTGTAAAGGTTTGTGATTCATAGTATAAGCCTTTGGTATCTTGTAAGCATCATGTAACATATATATGTGCACACGCATATGCACACATATTTTGTGTAGATTTCTTCTTGAAATCACATTGGTATGAGATTTTAGCAAATATTCATTTAGATGAAATTACAAAAGAAAAGAACAAATCCATTTTTTTTCTCAAAATATTAACTTATGTTTTACTGATAGCTTAATTAACTTGTCCAATTAAGTAAATCAAACCTATTTTCTAACCACAGTTGTTGATTGGTTCATTTCAGGAAATATGTCAATGTGGACCAACCACTTCATTCATCCAGTTAAGGAGGAGATGCAGATACATATATCAGTTAGGTAACTATCGAACGTCATCCTCCACATAGGAATATAGGATTATTATCTCAACGCTCCTTGTTGAAGGCTTATAGTATTGTGTTGAGGTAGGTAGCCAGATTCAGAATTTGGGTTTCAACATTTATTGATCATTATTTGGGTATTAAACCAGATTCAAATATTACATCACTTCTTGTATATGTAGCAATATTTTGGAAATTAAAACATGTGTATAATGCACCTTTTTATCTTTGGTTTAGTGTATAGCTGGCAATTTGGTGTGTATTTGTTTGATACCGAAATATGATTAATCGCTAAAATAAAACGAGTCTCATGGTTTAAATGCTAAAATGGGTCAAAGGTAATCTAATATGTATTCAAATCCGAAAGTGTTATATCTAAAAGAAGCTAGGTTATTGTTTTAGCAATATAGTTTTTGTAACATGTTTACAAAGCTAAAAAAGACCGAAAAGAATTGATTGGGTTGGCAGTATCTGACCTAACCCGAATCCATCTTGAATTGTTATCTTATACACCTCTTGTCACCTTTAGTTTAGTCTTATCATTTGCTTATTTTGTAGTTAGTTTATGTAATAAGAACAACATTATCCATACTTACAGATATGATGTGCGTACCAAAGTTTATAAAAATTATCAGATGAAGCTAAAACACGCATTGGGTAGCACATGTGCCACTGACCTTTTGGTCCGGTGGCACCTTAGCCTAATGGTTTTTTCCTGTTAAATTGATGCAAGTTCGAATTTCACAAAGTGGGGTTTGAGATTTATGAAGGTGTAGGCGTTCGTCTTTTATAAAAAATAGAAAAAAGAAAAATGTGATCAATATGATCGTTTAATCAGCAAGAAGATTATGTCTTGACAACTCACAAAATTTAAAACGGTTTATAACTAATATTATTAAAGGGTCTTTGCCTAGTTACATTGACATCAGTCTTTAAGAGATTGAAGCTTAAGAATACCATAATGGACATATAACTACATATTACTTCTTACATTAAAATAACGATATTAACATCAAGGGGAGGGATCTGAGAACTATTTTTTTTGTAAGAACTCTATAAATCAATCTTAACCACTAGTTCTTAATGACAAAATTGTAATTAACAAAAACATATTTAAAAAATTTATAAATCAGAAAATAACATAAAAATAAAAAAATAAAAACGCAAAAATATTCCCTACTTTCCCTCTTTCATAAAAAAACAAAAAAAATAAAAAATAAAAAAGTTCTCGTTTTTTATCGAAATTCGTTTTACACATGTGTAATATCGGATTTACACATGTGTAAATCCAGTACTACACATGTGTATAACTAGATTTACATATGTAAATAACGTATTGACGATTTTTTAGAAACGTATATTAATATGGTAGGGGTTGGAAAATTTTAAAAATACTGAATTTTATGGTAATTTTCTTTTGAAAAATTGATGTCGTAAAAAAAAGTTATGAACATTTTAAAAAAAATGAAAAAAATGACATGTGATTTGCATGTGATAAAAAAATAAGTAGCTGAGATTGATTTATAAATTTCTCACAAAAAAATGGTTCCCATTTGAACCCTATTCTTAACATCAATTATATTAAAAGTTACAAGTGGGTAATATATAATACTATCAAACATGTTTGTTTATAAACCGATCTCTAAGAATTTTTTTTGTCGGTCTCAGACCAGTTTTAAATAGTATTGATTTTAAACCGATTAAGTTTCGGTTCACGAACCGGTTTGGATAATCGGATGGGCACATGTACACCGGCTTTTTAGGGTAAAAGTAAAGAAGACTAAAGCCCAAAATGTATCGATCCAACAAGAAGATCGGGATTATCCAATGAGAAATCACATCACAAAGGCAGTAAGGCACAGTGACACTGTTGTTGTAATGTTGCAAATCAAACATATATAAGCTAGCAAACGTCTTGTGGACTAATCAAGTAAGATCAAACAATCAATCAATCGATCAACCGCTTTTGGTTTCGATTCGACTCTGTTTGATCTCTCTTCGAGTTTGTGCTCTTCGTGAATCTAAATACCACAGATATGTCAAAATCCTCTTCTTCCAGATTGATTTACCTTAGGTATCTTCATCACCATCACCATTCAAAAACCTTGTCGCCACCCAATTCCCCAATTTCATCAACTCCCATTTCTCAAATCACCTCCAGAAACCCTAAACTAAACCCTTGGATTCCATCATCTCCTACACCCCGATTGTTACCCACTTCAATTTCCAAGATTTCCCAAAACCCACATCTAAAAACACCCATGGGAACCAATTTGATCAGGAATTTTATTGGGTTTAGGTGCATTTCTACTGAGGGTTCGAATTTGGGCGGTAAATTAGACGTGAATTTGTTGAAGGGTAAGATTAAAGAACCAGTGATGGCAGTTTCGAAGGCGTTTTATAGGTATAAGCAAGCTGTGGGGTTGCAGATGGATGCGTTTTTGAGGAGAAACGGTTTGGTGTTGTTAGGTGTTGGTGGGGTTTTTGTGTGTATCTTGCTTTGGAGGATTATGTTTGGGATCGCTAATACTTTCATTGGGTTATCAGAGGGTTTGGCAAAGTATGGTTTTCTTGCTCTTTCCTCTGCTATCGTCGTGTTTTCTGTGAGTTTTTCCTTTCAATTGGTTTCATGATTTCATGTTCTTAATTGCTGATGGTGATACTATTATATTCTAGTATTCAAGTTGCTGTTATAAAGTATAAACACATCAAAACATACCCTTAACTTGAGGAAATGTGGATGTTATTCATGTATGCCATTATACATTGAACAGTTTTCATGTTCTCTACTTGTGTGAAGATCTTTAACCAGTAGCTAATACCTTTGCTATGAGTGGGATTTATTGGGTATGTTTGTTTGTTTCTTGGTGAGGATGTTTTTTGAGATTTGGGTTTGACAATATTATGTGCTATTTAAGGGACTGTATCTTCGATCAAGATTTACGATAAATCCTGATAAGGTTTATCGTATGGCGATGAGGAAACTTAACACATCAGCTGATATTCTTGAAACTATGGGTGCTCCACTCACTGGAACAGATTTAAGGGCATATGTTATGTCAGGAGGCGGTATGACATTAAAGAACTTTAAAGCACGGCTCAAGAGCAAGCGATGCTTTCTTATTTTTCCGATACGTGGTGCAGAAATGAAAGGCTTAGTTAGTGTTGAAGTCAAGAACAAAAAAGGCCAGGTTAGCTTTTAAAGTTAAGAGTTTTAGTGCCTTAATGTCTTTGGTTATTTTTTCCTAGTTTTCCAAGTATTTATAGGGTATGTTTGGATTTTGAACTTAAAATGATTATAAGTTAGTGTCTATTCTAGACAATCCTGCTGTGTGCAAGTTTTTTTAACCTTGTGAAATAACAGGAGGACCCATAGAAGTACAATTGTGTGTTCATGTGTGGTATGGTCATATGGGTTGACAAAGTGGGTGGATCAAAAGGGGTCATGTTGGGTTGATGAGCCATCAAGCTTTTGTCTTAAAAAATACCCAATGAATGGTTAAGATATATGGAATTGAATACTATCATTGAAATGGTGGTCTGATACTTGCATTTTGACCGCGTTTTGCCCGTATCACTCATTAGCAATAAATGTAGCTCAAAAATTGACCCAACTTTGAACAAATAGGGTTGTAAATTCTAGGATGCCGATATTGCAATTTGCAAAACATGGGCTTGTCATTGGAGGGAACACTTTCAACTCATAAAATCAAAAAATGGGTCAGTTATTTGGGTTGAATTTTACTTTTAGGGGATCACATGGGTAGAATTAAATATGCAACTAAAGAAGAAAGAGGTTGAACCATAAAAAAGCTTTCTGAATTCCGAAAATATACCCTTGAGTGTTTAAAATCTTTTAGACCATTTCATTAGAAAAAGCTGAATCATGATTGTAGTAGGTTATTATTAAAGATACACAAATCTCACTCATAAAAGGCGTTGGCTGTCAACAAGACACATGTCGATACAAGTATACAACTCAAGCTGTCCTCCTTTTGACATGTTGCTCAACCCGTTAATTTTGCTACATATAGTTTGACATACGCTATTTCTAGAGGTGGTAATTTGAGCTCATTTAGATGAAAACGGGTTAATTCAGGTTGTATTTGTTAGCAATGTGTAAAATATACAAATTATCACAAATGGAACAAGTCGTGTATGTTTTAGATTGTACTTCTATTATAGTAATAATATAGTTTCCCTAAGCATATTTAAATATTTAATCCATTACTTGTTATAAAATTTCAGAAAGAAGGGAAAAGAGTCCTGATGGGTTGGCCCAACCCGCCAGCCCTGCCCATTTTACCACCTCCAACATGTTGGTTAATCATGTTGTAACCGTAGTCTAGTGATTTTGTTGCAGTATGATATGAAGTTGCTATCAGTAGACATTCCAATGTCAACAGGACCCGATCAGCGCATATTCCTGATTGGAGATGAAGAAGAATATAGAATCGGTGGTGGGTTGATATCCGAACTAAGAGATCCAGTGGTAAAAGCCATGGCAGCAGCTAAGGAATTTGAAGCACGTGACGTGGAAGAGGACAAAGAAGATGCCCGAAGAGAACTCGAGGACGCAGAGAGAAAACACCAGGAAGAGATTGAAAAGATTCAAAGAGAGGGTTCATAGTGATACTGATTTCATCCTATGTTTTGTTGTTTTTAATCTTTAGTTTTACCACTAGCTGTTCATACCCTTGTGATTGGGCCAATAGGTTTGAAGTTGGCTGCATTATAAACACTGCTGGATTACTCTGTATTTTTAACACTTCTAAATCTTACAAAACAGATACATCCCTGCAAAAATCCCACACTTCAAAACCCTTATAATCTTTAAAGAATGAATTAATATATAAAACTAGTTCGCTGAATTATCAGGAATTAAAATTGAAATTTTTTCTATACAAAATTATGTTTGATTGGTCAACGGATGAAATTAGAATTGAAATTTTTTTTTAACGTTTATTGGAACTCACGTTACTTTTACCCATGGAATGCTTATTAATTCAATGGAATGTTCAAAGTTAACATTCCAATTCCACTCAAAATTAATCAATCAAACATGTTAAAAATTTTAAAAAGATTTCATTTCAAATTCAATTATTTCATAAATTATTCTGCGAAGCAAACGGTCTTTTATATTTAGCTAGAATATGTCTGCAGCCAAAATTGAAATGAAGGTCACGAAAATCACCATATGATATGCAGTGGTAATGATTTGACTTAGGAAGTATCATTTGCGTGTATCAATTTAGGTAACATTTGAAATCAGGATGTGATCATCACTCGTGAAGATCACAATACGATTGAATGTAGCAGTAAAATTCATTATTATATGAGAAATTAATATAAGCATTATAAACAAGAAAACGGAAAAATGATATTGGCCCATGCAGGTCTCGAACCTGCGACCTTCGCGTTATTAGCACGACGCTCTAACCAACTGAGCTAATAGGCCACTTGCTCCAGTTTCGATTCATAGGTTTATTATTTGGTTAATTTATACATTCAAACTCATGTAAGAGAACATCAGATATGAAAATTACATAAGAACTTGAAAGAGAAACTATTTATTTTATTATCATGGGTTTATTATTTGTTTATATTATCATAATATAAAGTATTCTAGAGTTTCAACTAATTATATATATTCTAGCCAAGTAATTAATAACGTTTTTATTTATTTTTGAAAGAGAAACTATTTCGACAAAATTTGCATCTTATAATAGCAATATATCAACTAACCGATCAAAAAATTACTCAGTAGTTTTATCTCATCGTATAAAATGATTGTTTTATAAAAAGACTTTTCGACTTTTGAAAACCTCTTTTATTTTTACATATACAGAAGAGCAAAACATTTCTAATCAAAGATCAACGCCGGCATCGTTTTTGTTTTGGTTGTATTTTTGGCCATTTATTTAATCCTCGTCACGGTTGTTTAGGAATTTTTTAAAGTCGTACACACGTCTTTATTAAAAAGAATGTACTTCATTTTTTGCATCACGCTTTATTCGGACTGCATGACATTTCAAACAAACCGCAACGTTGCCACACTGTAGGGTTCCTCATCATAGATTTAACCACAACAGCCGTTTAGCTGGTTGAAGAAGATTCAACGGTCCAACACTAACAAGAGATTATGATTAGCCACTTTCGGATGCCATGATTAGAGAGCATTTTCTAGTTATAAGAAGAGATTAAAGAATGTCATTATGTGGTGTGATTAATCTACCACATTCATACCTATATATGAATGGCTCCAAATCAATTTTAACAATCATAAAAAATAATAAAAAAACAATTGGCTTTTCAAACCAGATCCAAAACGGTTTTAACGGCTATGATCACAACCTAGTCTAACCGTAGTTTACGACTTTAGGATTGTAACCATTTTGGGTTGGTTTCAAACCGTCGATAACGAACCATCAGGATTTTTTTTATTATTCTCTAGCTCCCCCCTACCCATTCAAAATGACTTAAACACCCCTCGGCTTCCATCCCCAAGGATCCCAATCTCATTAGAATACAGAATCCCTAGGGTTATTTTAGTCACTAGATATTTGAAAGCGTAAAGGCGGGTAACTAACAATAAACAAACCAATTCTTCTATTTCTACTCATCTTCATAACCGCTCTGTAACAGATAAACAATTGCAGTAGACACATTAAGATGTTAACAATCTGTGATTAGAGCTGTTGATCCAGTTCTTTTGGATCAATTAATCAATTTCAGTTTCCAGTAAAAAGGTTAGTAGTCAAATTCCTCTTTATAAGTCTTATTCGATTGATGGCTTCTTGTTTCCGGTATGATGAATCGGATGATGATTACGATTAGTTGGTGTAAAATTTTTAATCGATTATGATTTCTTCTGCAAAAAATGCGGTTCAGATGATTGAATTTATGCAGTTCCGTTTCGTAGGCAACGTGTTACTGCTTTTAGACCTAAATTTATGATAGAACTGCGTTGTTATGTTATCATTTTGTTAATTAGGATTGGTACTGGTGCTGATCTATTGTTCCTTCGGTTTAATTGATTGCTCCAAGTTTTTGATTCACTAGCGTTGTTGTATGTATCGTATTGCTTGAGATCTGAAACTTTTCAGTTGAAATCTACTGGATCTTAGTGTTTTCCGTTTGTTGGATTTGTGTTTGTCTACCTTCGGTTTGTATGGTATTGAGTATAAGCATATGTTTCTGTTCATGCCAACAGATTTTTGCAGTTATTGGTTGAATTATTGCACTTCAATGACAAATAATCAATTAAGTTCAAGTTTCTTATGAAAATTTTGACTAATTTAACCTGGTATGACTATACATGAACTTCTTAATGTTGACTGGTGGTTCCCTTGTTGGGCTATTAAATTCTTATGGAAGCTAGACTTAATCTTATGTTATGATATTGAAGTATAGCAGGGGAGTTGGTCTCTGTAATGGAGGGCACTGAATCAAAACCACCAAAGCAACAGGAGGAGAGTCATATTCGTTCCATGGGAATTGAAGAAGTTATTGAAGGTGAGATCCTTATTTAACCCTGGAATCATACTTCATTTTTCACATTACATGTCTATACACTAATTGAGCATATTACATCTGGGTAATTAGAGTTCCAAGAGAGTGTCAAAGATATTATTGAAGAGATTAAACAAGATGAAGGTTTCTCTGAAATGACTGCAGAAAATTATGATAAAAAGAAGTCTTACCTGACAAAGCACTTAACTGATCTATCACACTTGCATAGGATGCTGGCTAATCAGCATGTTCGTTTAATTGAAGTAGTCAGCAAGAATTTTGCTTACCTGATAAAATACCAGCATCTAGATTCTTTTGATATAAATTTTCCTCGTGTTATTAAGATGCTTTCTCCTTATCAAGACCGTAACACACGTAAATTGAAGGCGCCTATTGGTTATGATTTTGCTTTAAGGGCAAGTGGAGGTGGTTTTAATATTTGTAAAAGAGAACGTTTAGAGTCAGCCTCCTCATTATCATCAGATTCTGGTTCAGAATCTACCAATAAGCTTCTAAGTTCACCAGTCAAAAATGGTGCATTAGAAGTAAAAGAAACCAAGGCCCTCAAGTTTTTAGTTCGAATGACTTCCAATGTGGTTGATGAGCCAATTAGTGACACAAAGCTTCTTGAAGATGAAGTTCCAAAGTTAAACCAGAAGTTTCTTGAGCTGCAGAAGCAAGTGGGTGACCTCAAACTAGTGATTTCGGAGTCTGAACAAAAAATTAAAACAGTGGAAGAGGAGTTAGAGACGTCCAGAAAGAGACTAACAATAGCAATGGAGGCAATTGCAAATCTGAAGGGTGAGCAGTCTACAATTGAACCAGTCCCTGATGATGCCTTGAAGGTAGAAGAAAGAAACGATTCTGGTTTAGACTCTCCTCTGTCATCTGTCAACAAGCCTCCAGTGCCACCAGTCAGTGATGATGCCTTGAAAGTAAAAGAAAGCAAAGATACTGATACAGAATCTTCCATGGCATCTGACAACAAGCCTGCAGTACCGCCAGTCATTGATGATGCCTTGAAGGTAGAAAAAACCAAAAATTCTGGCTCAGAATCTTCCATGTCATCTGTCAACAAGCATGCAGGGCCACCAGTCAATGATGATTTTTTGCTTGAAAAGAACTGCAAATTGGAAGAAGAGTTGGTGAGTTTGAAACAAAAACTTCAAAGTTTAACAGAAGAAAATGGTGAGTTGAAGCAGCAAATTGATGGCAATGTAGCAGATGTTGAGCTGTACATGTCTGAGAATAAACTGGGATGGAAAGCATTGGAAGAAGAGGTACTGGCATCAAAAGAGCTTGCTAAGAAGATTGAAGAGAACATGTGTGGAATTTTATCAGAGAAAGCAAGCAATGAATCAAAGCGTGATTCTGAAATTAAAGCAATGAATATGAAGATGGCCGAGTACATGACTGAAATTTCACAGCTGAAAAGCGCACATGAGAAGAAAGAGAAGATCTGGAATGGTGTTACTGAACAGTTAAAGAATGATCTAAAGGAAAAATGTGAGTTAATTGATGAATTGAGTCAGAAAGTGAGCAGGAAAGATGATCAGCTGGAGATACTTTGGGATGAAAAGCTTTATCAGGATACTTTGATTCAAGAACTGAAAACTGAATTGAATTCGGTTAAACTTGAGAATCAGGGGGTACTTCAGTCATTTGATAATGTACACAAACTTACAGAAGAACTGAAACATAAAGTAGTTCAACTGGAAAGGGAGGTGCGCATGCAGACGGAAGCTATGTCAGATTAAAAGTAGTCGTTCGTTCGCTATCAACTTGAGAGCAGTGTTGAGTTCTTTACAGCTTATATACGTACATACAAAGATACTCATGTTCACATCATGCTTGTTGGTCTAAAACATTACAGATTCTCTGATTTCATTAATAAATGAATTAGCATATTTGAAAATCATGTTTTTAGTTAGTTTTTCCTTGCTATTATCATTTTAGCATAATTTGCAAACCTTTTAAATGTTATGAGAGGTGACACCAATCCAAATAATGGCCGCTCAGTTGACACATCCGGATTTGAACTGACGAGAGCAGCCCCATTCCACAACGAAACCTAACCAACCAGGGAATCAAGGCGAGTGTCATTAGGGCCACGCAATGCGACCACATAATTTTAAGAACTTAACTTTAAATGCGAGCTTTGGATTTGTGATCTTGTGTTTGCTTTTCAATTTAATATTTCGATAAAAGATCAATGTTTTTATGACCTAACTGACTGATCGGATTGGTTGAAATGGGAACCACAACTAGTCCATTAGCCTACTTGTACCATTCTCATTTGAAAGGATGAATCGGATCAATCGATCCGAATTCTAAACCTTTTTTCCTTGACAATTTTATAAATACTTTAATTTAATCATTCAGGCTTTAGAAGATGGCTTCAAATCAAATATGACTACCGTAGGACTTGGCCTAAACCTTCTTTTGTTCCAAACTACCCAAACCGATTCCAAACCAGCATAAAGATGAACCGGTTCCAATAATACTATGGGTGCCAAACCAGGTACGGTTTACCTTGAAACAATAGTATCCGAACCGGCTCCAAACCGGGAAAAACCAGTTTAGAACCAAAACCGGTTTTAAATAAAGAGATGGATTGGTGCACCTATATTTGTTTCATTCTTCTCTTGTTGTCGCTATTCCTCACCCATTCCAAATACCTTAAAACACCCCTTAACGTTCATCCCCAATCTCCTTAAACATTGAAAACCTAGGGTTATTTTAGTAACTACATATTTGAAAGCATAAAGGCGGGTAACTAACAGTCATCCCTTCCAATCTTCCATATACTTCTTCGTGTTCATAACCCCACTGTAACAGAGTACACACATTAAGATGTTAACAATCGGTGATTACAGCTGTTGATCTAATTCTTTTTAATCAATTTCAGTTTCCAGTCCAAAGGTTAGTTATCAAAACCCTTTCTTAAATTTGGTTCATTGATGGCTTCTTGGTTTTGATATGATGAATTGGATGTTGATTAAGATTAGTTCTTATTAACTTTTCATCAATTACGATTTTGTTCTGTAAAAGATGCGGTTCAGATGATTGAATATGTGCAGTTCCATGGGAATTGCATCATTGGTCATTTGCTACGTGTTACTGCTTTTAGACCTAAATTCATGATAGGGTTGCGTTTTTATGAGCGTTTTTGTTAATTAGGATTGTTACTGATCTCTTGTTCCTTTGATTGAATTGATTTGTCCAAGTTTTTGATTCATTAGCGTTTTTGTTAAGATTTGTTCTTGAGATTTACAACTTTCGTGGATTAGAAGTGGAAACTACTGGATCTTAGTGATTATCTGTTGGATTTGGACCTGCATTACATTTGTATGGTACCAAGAACCATGAATAAAGTATAAGCTTCTGTTTTTGTTCATGCTTGTTTCTTTTTGTATGTGTGAATTGTTGCACTTCATTGACAAATAATCAATTGAGTTTTAACTTTGTGAGTTAAGTTACTTATGAAAGTGTTGACTGATAGAATCTGGTATTGCTACACATGAATGTATTAATGTTGACTGGTTGATTGGTTGTTCCTTTGTTGGTCTATGTAACTTCTTTTAGCTTTGTTGAACCAGTCTCACACTTAACTCATATTACTTAGTCGCTGTGTTGGAAGCTAGACTTAATATTATGATATGATATTGAAGTGTAGCGGGGCAGTTGGTCTTTTTAAATGGAGGGCGCTGAATCAAACCCAATGCAACAGGAGGATGCTCAGATAAATCCCGAAATTTCTAGAATCCTTGCAGACACTATTGAGGGTGAGTTTCTTATTTAACTTGGGAATCATAATTCGTTTATCCCCATTTCATATCTATGCAGTAACTGAGCGTAATATATCTGGATAACTAGAGTTCCAAGAGTGTGTGAAAGATATCCTTCAAGAGATAGGACCAGATGAAAGTTTCTCTAAATTGACAGCAAAAATTTATGATAAAAAGAAGTCTTACTTGACAGAACATATAACTGAGTTATCACGCTTGCATGAGATGTTGGCTGATCAGCATGTTCGCTTGATTGAGAAAGTCAGCAAGAACTGTCCATCCTTGATACAAAGTCAGCCTCTTGAGTCTTCAGATTCAACCTCTCCTCAAGTTACTCAGACGCTTGCTCCTAAACATAGTACGGCCACCGGTTTTAATGTACTTTTGCAACCAGGTGGTGGTGGTTTTTATCTTTCTAAAGTTAAAGAGTCATCGCATTCTGGTTCGGAATCTTCCATGTCATCTGTCAACAAGCCTCCCGTGCCACCAGTCAGTGATGATGCCTTGAAAGTAAAAGAAACCAAAGATTGTGGTTCAGAATCTTCCATGTCATCTGTCAACAAGCCTGCAGTACCACCAGTCAATGATGATGTCTTGAATGTAGAAGAAACCAAAGATTCTGGTTCAGAATCTTCCATGGCATCTGTCAACATGCCTGCAGTGCCACCAGTCAACGATGATGCCTTGAAGGCAGAAGAAACCGAGGTTTTACTTGAAAAGATTTCCAGTTTGGAAGAAGAGGTGACGAGCCTGAAACAAAAACTTCAAAGTTTAACAGTCGAAAATGGTGAGTTGAAACAGGAAATTGAAGAAAATGTAACAGATATTAGGGTGTATATGTCTGAGTCTAAATTGGAAATTAAAGCATTGGAAGAAGAGTTAAAGGCATCGAAGAAGTTTGCTGAGACGATTGATGAGCACATGTGTGAACTTTTAGCAGAGAAATTAAGTGATAAATCAAAGCATGACGCTGAAATGATAGAAATGAATAAGAAGATGACACAGTACATGAATGAAATCTCAGAACTGAAAAGCACACATGAGAAGAAAGAGAAGATCTGGAATGGTGTTAGGGAAAAGCTAAAAGATGAACTGAAGGAAAAATGTGAGTTAATTGATGAAATGAGTCAGAACATGGAAGCTTTGATCACAGATGAGTCTTCTCAGAAAAATCTGATTCATCAACTGAAAACCGAGTTGATTTCAATCAAATTTGAGAACGTGGGTTTACTTCCGCCATTTGCTAATATACAAAAACTTACAGATGAAGTGAAGCTGAAACTGGTAGCACTAGAAAAAGAGGTGGACAAGCAGAGGGAAGCTATAATAAATAGAAAGAAGTAGTTCAGTTTGGTGTCAAAGAGTGTTGAGTTTCTTTACAGTTAATATACATACAAAGATACCCATGTGCACATCATGCTTATTAGTGTAATACATTGCAGATTCTGTATAAATGAATGAGCATATTTTCAAAATCATGTTTTTACTTTTTAATGGGTTGTTCCTTTTTATTGTCCTTTTAACATAATTTGCATACCTTCTAATTTTATGAATCTCTTATCAAATGGGTATAAAAGAAACGTTTAAAATTCTTAAACTTTGTAACTTCAATCCGCATGTATGGAACCTTACTGTGTCCTCAATTTTTATCTTACTTTTATAAAACTCTCTATAAGCTTTATAAGACATTGTCAAGTTATCTCTAATCATATACTTTTGGCGTTTATCAATCTTGCATTTTGTTAGATCCGTCCATTTTTGGTAAAATTGTGAACGTGACAACGACCTTGGACAATAGTGTTGCTTTCTTTCCCAATCTTTATCATTCAAGTTATAGTTTAAGATAGATGCAACATTCGACTGTGCCATGGACCTCGGTCTTGTGTTTTAGAGAGCATCAGTTGTCAGTCTACAATCAATCCTTACATCGACCGCTTTTAACGACTAGTTAGAAAAAAAAAATAGGAAAAGACTAGTTTTTCAAACTGCATCCAAACGTATTTCTCAAACTGGTTTCTTTTAAACCGGCTCCAGACCAGTTTTAATGGCCAGAATATCTAGTTACTTTAAACCGGTGGTTCTGAGTTGTAACCAAACCGGTCTCATCGAATCCATTTTTGCTACCATTTCGGATCGGTTTTCAAACCTCTTCAGATCATGAAGACATGAACCGGTTCCTTTTCAGCTGGGCTTTTTACTACCGGGCTTCAAATGAAATATGAACTGGTGTAGGAATGGGCCTAAACCTTTTATTTATGGGCTTTTTGGCCCGATTGAAGCTGGACCGAGATTACTATTCAAAACGCTTTAAACCTAGGGTTATTTTATTTTAGTAACTACATATTTGAAAGCATAAAGGCGGGTAATTAACTAACAGTCATCCATTCCATACATCGTCTTCATGACCATTTTGTAACAGAGTAGACACATATGATCTTAACAATCGGTGATTACAGAGTTTGATCCAATTCTTTTGAATCAATTAATTAATTTCAGTTTCCCCTGAAGAGGTTAGCAGTCAAATCCCTCTGTTTCATTGATGGTTTCTTGGTTTTATAATGAAGAATCGGATGTTGATTAAGTTTGTTTTTGTTATGGGGATTTCTTTGATTGAATTACCATCATGTTACGTAAGATTTGCAGTTCAGATGATTGATTTAACTTTGTTTTTGTTACGAGAATTGCTTCATTCGCAACGTGTTACTGTTTTTAGACCTAAATTCTGATAGATTTATTAGAATTTGGTACTGATTGAATTGATTGTTCAAGTTTTTGATTCATTAGCTTATTTGTATGTATCTTGTTGCTTAAGATCTGAAACTTCTCATGATTAGCTGTAGAAATATACTGGATCTTATTGTTTTTCATCTGTTAGATCAGTTATTTGTATCGTATGAAGAACCATGAATCAAGTATAAGCGTCTGCTTCTATTCATCTGTTATGTAAACTTAACTTCGTTGTGAGTTAAGTTTCTTGTCAAAAATCTTCATAAACTGAATTGCTAAATCATTCTGTTGGAAGCGAGATTCAATCTAATGTTATGATATCACAGGGGCAGTTGGTCTCTATAAATGGAGGGTGCTGAACCAAGAACGCCAATGCAACAGGAGGGTGATCGAATTTCTATAATCCTTGAAGCCACTATTGAAGGTGAGACCCTTATATAACTTGGGAATCATACTTTATTTATGCACATTACATGTGTTTACACTAATTGAGCATGATATGTCTGGATAACTAGAGTTCCAAGAGAGTGTCGAAGATATCCTTGAACAGATAGAACAAGATGAAAGTTTCTCTGAAATGACTGAGGAAAATTATAATAAAAAGAAGTCTTACCTGACGAAGCATTTAACTGAGTTATTGCGCTTGCATAGGATTTTGGCTAATGAACATCTTCGTTTGATTGAAGAAGTCAGCAAGAACTCTTCGTTTGGCAGTAGTCTTAATACATTTGAAAGGGAAGACTTAGAGTCAGCCTCCTCATTATCATCAGATTCTGATTCAGAATTTACCAGTAAGCTTCTAAGTTCACCAGTCAAAGATGGTGCACTAGAAAAAGCTAATGTGGTTGATGAGCCAATTAGTGACAAAATGCTTCTAGAAGACGGAACTGCAAAATTGGAACAGAAGATTCAAGAGATTGAATCTGAAATCACAGCCGGAAAATCCCATCTTGAGCTACAGAAGCAAGTGGCTGACCTCAAACTAGTGATATCTGACCTCAAGCAAGTGACTAAACTTAAAATTAAAACAATGGAAGAGGAGTTAGAGAAGTCGAATAAGTGCTTAACGATAGCAAAAGAAGCAATTTCAAATTTGAAAGGTGAGAAATCCAGCAAACTTTTTCAACAAAATCAAAGGATGAAATCTGAACTGCAATCAGAACAAGGCTTAGTGATCACACTACGTAAAGAGCTTAGTGGTCATATGGAAAAATATCATAGATTTGGAGAGCAATTAGATTCATGTTTAGCTGATATAACAGTGCGTGATGATCAAATAAAAAAACTGAGTGCAAAGAATGATCAATACAGGTCTGAAATTTTAAGACTGGAAGAAACGCTCAAGTCAAAAGAGAATATCTGGAATCAAGATGTTGTAAAGTTAAAAGTGCAACTAAACAATAAATCAAAGTCGTTTGATGATTTGAAAAAGCAGTTAAACACAGTGAGGTTTGACAAAAACAGAATCAGTGGTAGGCTTGAGACACTTGAAGATGAGAAGTGTTCACAGGACAAGTTAATCCAAGAACTGGAGATCCGTTTAAATGCGCTGGAAGTTGAGCACGAGAGAGTAGTTTCATCATTGGACAACACAGAGAAACTTAATAACGAACTAACATTGAAAGTGTTGGAGTTGGAAAGAGAAGCGGAGAGACTGAGGGAAGTTATTTCAGCTATCACAGAAGAGAAAATGGAAGCTATAAGGCAGTTATCTTTTTCACTGGAACATTACATGTCTGAATACAAGCAACTTCTCCAATTGTACGCTGCCAATAAGACTCGCTGTTTTGGCTTGTTAAATTGTATGGATACACAATAGGTCAGTACTTCTTTACATATAAAGCTACTGTTGTTTCATTGTCTGACATTTTGCAAGACTTTTGTATAGTTCTATTAATTTGAAAGAAATCTAAATTTTCTACAGTACAAGATCATTGAACCTTAAAGCTATTGAATGTGATAAAGATCTAGGTTTTGCATTAATTCTTTATTCGTAGATATTAAGTTATATGTTACTTTTAAGGGAATGATTGACTTTGTGAGATTGACTTTGTCCTGGTCATACATATATCAAGTCAAAGGTTATTTGAAATAGTCATGGTAGACAAAGTCCTTGGTCTTGCTTGCTTACAGTGCATGTGCATTCATCTCTACCACATATATCAATTTTCTTATTATCCAAGCAAGTGGGCTCATTAAATCATCTTTTTTGGAATTTTGGATGCCCTTTGTTATTGACATATTTGAACCAACATGAGAAGTCTTTGTATACATATTTATCTTGGACCTGACATTCCATATAGACATAGAACTTACCAAAATCTTTACATATAGACATTATTGTATCAATTATTTAAAACTACCTAGAAATTTCGTTGGAAGTTTTTGTTATTCAGACACACTTATAACTACTATAATCGAGGATATACTACAAAACTCTGCCTTAAATAAAAACGAGTTCTCAACCTCTCATGTCAAATTAAAAGCTGAACCAAGAATTAGAATTGATTTTAGTAAACTGGTTTTTATTAGCGAATAAAAAATATGGATACTAACAACATGACACAAAATTTATAGGTTATATTGGCTGGTTTTATGTTAGCATTCAGTTACCCGGTCCAAAATTTTTTACTTCAACTAATAAAAATATGAATTACTTTGCTTTCTTGTTCTTTCTAATTCTTCCTTACATAATCATAAATATGTTTTTTTGTTTTTTGAATGGCTAATTGAATCACTGACGAGCTATTGACCAACCCGATTATTTTCATTACTCGAGTACGAAATCTTAGGTCACTAGACACGTAATCATAAATATGTAAGTTGCCTTTTCATTTAGTTCGGTTGATCAGTGTATATATATTTCATTTAATCGGTGCAAATATTTATTTTTGGTGCTCTTTAGTTTTTTTATTTTAAATTTCTATTGTTAACACTTTGGTTTTATTATTGGTGAATTAACAAAAGAAACACTGGAGATTTTAAGAAAATGATAAGTTTTTAAAAATAATAATAACTAGAGCTCAGTAGTTCGGATGAAAATGGTTCTAGTAATTTTCTTAAAACAATATTATAATAGTTTTCTGTTCTTTCAGATAAATCAGACATAGTGTCTAGTTTTACAACAAAGAACTAGGTATTATATACATTAATTTTTTTAACATATCATTCTTATTAATGTTGGTGTTTTAGGGGAATTTTTAATGGGTATTACGTCAAGCATGATTACATGGTTCAAATGATACCTAGTTCTTCAAACATAAACTAGTGTCCACGTTCAAGTGTTCCATTTTTTGGGTTCAAATGATTTGATTGATTCTTAAAAGCAAGCTAAAGATTATTGTTGCTTTGTACCTAAACCACCATTGTTGGAGAAAAGTGTCAATCAAGTAAACATGATTCAACAACTGGAACATGTATATTGTTTATTTAATCAGAATCTCTCTTCCCTTCATTCTAAAAAGCTAATAAATTAAATAAAAATAAAACCAAAACCTTACCTCCATTTCTTCTTATTTTCTTCATGTTCAAATTGACGTTTATATCATAACACAAGCATCCACTTAGCAGGTATAAGTGGCCTCGGCCGAAAAACTCATTTGTTTCCGGGGAAAATGTGTTTAATAGCCAAAGTTAATGTGTTGGTTTGGTAGTGTACACATGTGCGCAAGTCCCGTCACTAGTGATCAACTTACAACAACTAGCAAAGATACTCAACACTTGTATAATTCGGTTTAAAAATCCATTTTTTTTGTCTGTCACAGTAATATGGCATTAGTTTATGATTTTATTTATGTTTATTACTGTTTAAAGAAATTTAATAACATAACTTTGGTTTATAAGCTAATTCAATCTCTTCTCTTAAAAATCTACCTTCTTTAAATAAAATGAATGTAATATGTTTATAAAACAATTCTAAAATAACCAGAAAAAAAAAAGAATGGAAAGCAATGGATGCTTTTGACAATTTTTTTGGCTATCATGTGTTCTAGTCTTCTATAAAATTTGATGACGTTATCACAATAAAGCAAGATGTCATTACTCATTCGATGTGCCATGATGTCACATGACGAAATGACGAAATGGTGTTATGTCAATATATATAAAATATTTACACTACCGAGTGTTTTCTTTCCGGCCAATGACCGGCAAGAACTTGTGCTTACTCTGATTGGCTTCATGCGATGGTTTAAAGCCACTTAGTAGTTTACATGTGGAAAATGGTTTTTTGGACCCGAGAAAACCATTTCAAACACAAAAACACCGGTCCTTCTCTTTTTCCAAATGGGTTTTTTACTCAAATCTGGTGAACGTTTATCGATTTGTGGGGAAAAGTGGTATTTATCATATCACACTCCAATCTTGATGGCGGAATCGTCGAGATGTGAGGGTTAAGATTGTTCATAACCACATAACGCTATCATTTAATCCTAATATTTATAATAATAAGTTTCAAATATAAAATACAAACATAAGTCTCAAACATAAAAACAAATATAACATAAGATGAAACAATCCAAGACAATTCATTTATTAATCTAGGTCCAATCCTAGATGTGAGTAAACTTCAAAGAGGACATCAAACTTGAGAGTTTCATGAAACATATTAAAAATAAAGAGTCAACATAACATGGTGAGATTTTCAAGATTTTCATACATACATATATAAAAGATGACAACTCATGTCATAAGTTAGTGAGCAAAGTAAATAGGGATGTATGACAAATGTAACAATCAAACATTGACAATTTACATGATTACAAGTTTACAAGATTATATGATTAGCTAAGTGTACTTGAATTAACCAAACAGGCTTGTCAGACTCATAGATCTATGACGTCACCAGGCTAACAATAGTTAATGATTGTACATATAATAGTCATCACATAGTAATTACTAAACTTCAACTAATCACAACAAATGAGGTGAAATGTCCAAGTGTTTACAAGATTCAAACGAGTTTACAAGTGCAATAGTCATAAGGTAACATGTTTCACCCCAAAATGTAAAAATAAGCAAAAGGGGTATAGAAATACTCACATGGTCAATAAATATATAATTGACGATTAATTAAAAAATAATAGTTGTCGTTCCAACGTAATCCTTCACAAGGTACCTAAATATATATATTTACAAGATTTAAGATTAATCATAATAAGTTTAACGTTTTAAAGAGAACTAGTGTTTTAAGTGGATTTTGGGGCTTTGTCAAATAATTATATTTTAACAGATGAAAATCAATTATATTTTCTTGGGATCAATATATTCATATTTTATATAAAGATATGAAATAAGAACAACATTTATAATAATTTATAAGTTTTATAAAGTTTAAATAAAGTTTTATAACTAAACAAAATAAGCACGATTTAAATAATAATTTAAAGAAAATATTTGAAATAATAATTTGTGTAAATTAAACTAGTATTTAAAGTCTAATTTTTTATAAAAATAAGCTAACTATAACATTAGCTTTAGAATATTAAATAAAAATATAAGGGTATTTTTTTATAAATAAATTACATAAAATAATTAAGTGATTTTAAAATTAACACAATTTATAAATGATGGGTTTGATGGACCATAATCAAAGTTGTTTAACCATTTTAAACATGAAAAACGCAGCGGATAAAAGCCCTAACATTATGATTCATAATCTGAAAATTTAAGGTTCTTTACTTTGTTTTAACAAACCCAAGAGCATAGGATCATTCATATGTGTTTGAACAAGCTATCAACAAGATATAACAACCAAAATAGAACAATGAAACTATCT
>BJCM01062143.1:17794-34886 GCA_018326385.1 Flaveria bidentis | reverse complement strand
CTATTGTTTATTTTTCCTTATATATTAGTAAAGATCATGGAGTTGGAATTAATTTAACAGTAACCAAACACGTTCATATACAACCAAAACAAAATAAATTGTTAGTGCAATGTGTGGTGCTGTTAATGGTTCTTCTATACACGTCAAATGTCTTGTTTTACCATTTTTTCATACCCATTGTTTTTTAATTCGTAAGCCCGTGGTATCAAATATTATGATTCAAACCAAATAGGTGATAAATATGAAGGGTAAATGATTTACCAAAAAAACTACAAATCATATACAAAATCTACAGATGTTCGGTTCTCTATACAATATAAACTATAAAGTATATTTACTTATCTTGTAAATAGCCCATATGGTTTATTGTAAATAACCCATGTGGTTTATTCAATATTACGTGTATCTAGAGATGCACATTTCGGGTTTTGGGCCGGATTCGAAACCGGATTCAAATCGGGTTGGGCCCAATCGGTTTTTTTTTATACCCGGGTATTGGTGAACTCGGGTACGAACCCGTGTCGGGTTCACTTGCGGGAAAACCCTACCCGTCATACCCCGGGTAGGGTCGGGTCGGGTCGGGACCAATACCGGGTTTTTTTTTTCTTTTTTTCTTTTCTTTTTTTTATGTACCGGGTTCAATTCGGGTTTAGACCGAGTCGGGTTCGGGTTGGGTCGGGTCGGGTTCGCTAAAATCTCAAAAACTAAAACCGGTTCCAACCCTACGGGTTTAAACGGGTCCAACCCGGGTATACCTCAAATAGGGTACTACCCGTACCCGGGTCCGGGTCGGATCCGAACCCAGTTTTTATGCCCACCTCTACGTGTATCAGGAACGACTTAAGCATTTTAAAATAATAAAATTAAGCTACAAGTTCTAATTGAATCACAAATATCTTAACCTTTTATTTTACTTTTACGCCTCTAAATTTAATTTAACTCTTCCTACACTTATTTAACATGTTACTTTTTTAAATATGTTTTACTTCTTAGAAAGAGATTATTGTCGGTGTCACGGTTTGCGCTCATTTTTCAGTTAATTTATGACAGTGAATGAGCCCAAACTTTTTAAGACCCAATTTGGGCCTGTTTCATGACTTCATCTACCAGCCCAGTAGCCCACCTTAGTCGAAGGGTGTCTAAAAATTAAATTGCTGATAAATAATCACACTTTCGACAATTAGTTTTGACAATATTCGAATAACTGAATTCTGTTTTCACACTTTCTAATGTTGATGGTCATAGAAAAACATTTGATTTAGTTTGTGCAATTTTTTTCCAATTTACTTCGATATATTGGTTATTAATGGCATGTTTTTTGTTTAAGATGCGTACAATATATTACAATATAAATATTCTTAGGGGTTATTTGATATAAGCTGATCCGGTCCAGTTAGATTTGACTGTTGACCGGGTAAATGGTCAGTCTGTTTGATTTTTCTTTCTCACATTCTAACCGAGTGTTTTGCTTCTGACCCATCATTTCCCTTGCTTTTGATCCGGTCTGGATTTTGTGAGATACTTATGACAAGGTTTGATCTATACAAAACATTCAAACAACCCCTTAGTCTAATACTCAAGTAGTTTAAAGTAATGTGCGCACACGTCAAACAACATGGATATACAAGTTATATATCTCGTTATTAATATAGTTAAACATCATTGTTTTCAATAGTGAATGTTAAACTGTAGATTTTATAATGTGAAAACCTTATCCAACAATTTGGAATTGTGAAATTCAACTTACTTTAAAACTATACTCCACACTTTAAAAGCATACGTGAGGCTTATTGATATCAATCTTTCGTCAATTAGGTTCACGGATTCACCAAAAGTGGCGTTTTAAGTCAATTTTGACATAATACATCAAAGTGAAGTGGCATTATAAGTGTTTTGATTTGGATTGAAATAAGTCGTAATGATGAGTGTAACTATGCTTTGTTAATTAGCACAAAATTCCACTCTTGGTAAAAGTTTATTATAATCATTCAATAATATATATGGCCATATTCAAATTCTAGCTAATTATCTAAACTTAAACTTAACCGACAAGTTTTAAATACGATATATGATGTTTTTATGCATATTGATGTCTTTGACAATGTTAATGTTTATGAGCATTCAAAATACCTACAATTGAAGTCAAAAGAAGCCTACCTAAGAATTTTCTTGTGATCTTAATTACTTGTTGGAGTAAGCTACCTTTAACTTGTATGTTTGAATCTTAGGAATCAAGTTATTGATTTTTAATCACATAAAACACTTAACTTTGAAGCTTGTGTGTTTCTTTTCACCGTCCTACTTCACGTGTACAGTTGTACAAGTACATCTAGAGAATTTAATATCCAATATGACAATTGTTTCGTGAAATGTCATTATCTCGGCTCCTTGGCTATTTTGTTTTTTTTTTGTTGGGCAACTTTTTAGCTTAAGTGTTTCAAACTTATGTTTTTATATTTTAGAGAAAATTGTCGTTTTCCTTCCCATGGTTTGTAAGTGTTTTTTTAGTAAATTGATCTTATGTTTTTAAGTGTTTTTTTAATGGCTAACGAATACTATAACCAAATCGTCTGAATAAACATATTGGCGAAATGTCACCCACCTCCCGTGAAACGCATACATCTCTAGCGACCCGATTCGCCCATCATCTTAAGGGAAAGTCACAGTCAAAAAACCCAAAATATGATAAGGCACTCGGCCCACCTAAAACATAAAGCAACAAATGATACTCGAATTCATAACTTTTACATTAAAAAATCATTAAGTGTCATCACGCAAACCAATTGATTCAGGGTCTATGACATTTTGACACGTAGATGTTGCAAGATGTCGCCACCTAAATCAATTCATGTAGGACTAATGATATTTTGATATAAAAATGGTTTTTTAAATAGATACCCCAATATTTTAAATCAACATTCAAAAATTTCTATACGTGTCGTATAGCTTCATACGCGTCGTATAGAGGAGGGGTCATATAAGGCTGAATGTGTCGTATGAGGCTATATGTGTCGCATAGGAGGGTCGTATAGGCCTATATGGGCGTATAGCTTTCCGACAGCCCCCCTGAATTTTTTCTCGTAGTCAGTGTCGAAATTCGCTATACGCGTCGTATAACCCTATATGTGTCGTATAAGGGGGTCGTATAGGGCTATATGGGGTGTATAGCTCTCTGACACCTCCCTGAATTTTTATCGTTTTTAGTGTATTCGACCCTATACGTCGCGAATGGACCCATACGCGACGTATAAGTGGGTGTCTATTAGTTAGGACCCTATAAAAACCATTTATTTTAGAAAACAAAATAATAAAGTAAAAAACAAAAACAAAAATAAAAACTTAAATATGTCCATGAAGACATTTGGGCCCAACCAAAGATAAAAAGCAGCAGAGAGGTATTATTCTAGAATCTACACCAAAAGCAAGCAAAGAATCCCAATTCACAAATACACCTTCATCCCCAAAAATCCAACACATAATCTCAAATTCATTCTACAAACCCTAAATCAATGGACTCAAATCAGACCTGTGGCTTGATATCTTGCGACAAAATCGATCGAATGGCTAATTGGATCGGTAACAGCGTCGCATCGGCGTTTTTCACCTCCTTAGAACGATGTTCGTGCATCAATCTCAGCACCTCTCATGACGAATTTGACGATGGTGATGATGATGAAGAGGCTAAAGATCGTCCGCTTATGCTTACGAAGCCTGTAATCTTCGTTGATCAGTCTCACCATGAATCCGATAAGCTTCCCCCTGTGTAATCGTTGTGAATACGTTGTGATCGGTTTGAATTCACAGTCTCATGTATGTATTTATGTCTCCCGTAACGATTTGTATGTTCGTTTGATGAATTTGCTTTTTTTTAGGGGTTTTGGTTTGGTTTGAACTCGTGAGTCACTGATCACTGTTTTGGCAGTTTCAAGGTGTTAATTCGTGTTGAGATTGCTCGATTAGTGCGTGTTTTACTGTGTGAATATGATCCTATGTGTGTGCCTTCGTGTGTGTGGAATTTGAGCTATTAGGAGAATGAATGCTGTTTTGTGATAAGAGAATAATTGGGGGTTCTAAGAAATTGAAGAATTTTATATGGAATTGTGCACCAGTATGCAGATAACTTTGTTTAATTAACACTCATATGCATGATTTTATCATTTTATGAATAAACTTTAGCTAATCTAATAGGTGTGTTGAAGAGTGATTAATGTTTTTCTGCCCATTTATTATCTGTTTTTAGGATTTTAATTTAGGATTCTAAGGCAACGATGAAAGTTCTATGATTTTGCTGACACCTGTGGTTGGATGATGTATGCATGCAAAGTTGAGATTGCTGAATGTTGTATGGTTTATTTAGAGAACCTTGAATCTGCTTTAGGTTTCATCAAAGCATTATTATCTCTGATCTGATAGAATCATCCTTCTTGTACATGTGCAGAGCTGTTATTAAGCTTGTTTTTGGTGTCTACTTGTTTGTTGTATCAAAGGTTTGACAATTTGTTGTGACTTGTGAGAGTGGTATATATTGTACACAAATAAGTGGAATGTGATTATGTAAACCCAAAGATGATATCATATTTGGCGCTCATTTGTCTTGGATCTCTTACTTTTATCATATGCTTTTGCAAGAAAATCCCTTTAATTGCAATGAAAAACCTGGTTCTATAGTTCAAAAGTCAACTGGATACCTTACTCAAGTCCCATATTGTCGTCTACGGGCGACATACATGAGCCTGGGTAACTAGAAAAAGCAGTAGAAAAGATCTTTGTTAACAAAAAGTCAGTAAAGTGTTAGCTGGTATGAGGGTCCTTAAGGTTATAAAACGGTCTTATTAAGAGCATTGTTTTAAAAACCGGTTGAGGTGTGGGCCTCGAGGCGCACCTCGAGACGAGGAGCCTAGAAAACGAGTATGAGGCGGCGTCTCAAGGGTTTATATTGTACGTGCGCCTCACAGGGCTGAGGCGCTAAGAAAGGTTGCGCTTCAGGTGCACCTCAGGGCGCCTCAAGGGGTTGTTCTGTTTGTTTTTTATATTGTAGACTTTTTGTGTCAGTTTTAAATATTCCATGTCTTTTTAATGTGTGTTTATGATGTTTTTGATGAATCTGATGATGAATTAGTCTGTATATTATTTTTTATAGGATATATAATTTATATTTTTTAATTCCATCTCGGGCTTATGCCTCATGAGGCGAAAGGAAAACGCCTCGGGACTCGATTTCGTACTTTTAAA
This sequence comes from Flaveria bidentis, assembly GCA_018326385.1. Classification (NCBI taxonomy): domain Eukaryota; kingdom Viridiplantae; phylum Streptophyta; class Magnoliopsida; order Asterales; family Asteraceae; genus Flaveria; species Flaveria bidentis. Next base: position 29,654 of record BJCM01062143.1, on the reverse strand, counting down.
CCTTGATTAAGAGACATAAAGCATAGGGGTTGTTTGACATCACTGAATCAACATTTTAATGGTTTAAACGTCTGAATGGTTTAGCACTTAATGATTCAGACTGTTTGTTTCGCGAATGGTTCAAACATTTGTCTTTGAATGGTTGAATATTATACTAATGATGAATGGTTAAGAGGTTTAATGTTGATTCTTATCTGAATTTGTCAGACATTTGCATTTGAATAGATAAGCGATATATTAGCTTTTGATGGTTCAGACTTTTTAATGGTTCAGATTTTTTAATGATTTAACATTGATTTAACATTTAATGATCAGCTTCCCATATTTTTCTTCTTAGGGATCGATGGTTAATGTCTTAATGGGCTCCGACCCTCATCCAAAAAGTATTTCCAGGCCTGCTTCTCCTTCACACCAATAGGCGATAACCTAACTTAATGACCAAGGAGTTAATTTTTATAAGGAGTCTATAATAATTTGATTTGACCCTGGACCTAACTAAATAGCTTACAATCGACCCATTAATTAATGGCTATTAATTGCCATTTGGGTTGTAGCTAGTTTACTGATAAGAGTAAAAGATTTTGTAGAGAAGATCATGATTTAAATTTTGACATGAGATACATTAAAAGTTTGTGTAATTTAGATTTAGAAGTGTTTGAGTGGTCCTAAAAATAATTATTGGATATTGTTCTCTAGTTATTTGAAATTTTAAATCATGTTGTTCAGGCTTTGAAATTTGCTACCTTTGTTTGAAAACCAATTTGAACCCTAATTCAATAATGTAAAATGGACTCCTGTTTTAAGTTTTGAATTCGGTTAAAACCAATTTTAGTTAACAAAATAATAACTTTGGTTCAAAACCAAATCAAATTCAGCTGCCCTACAGGTAAACTGCAAATGTGAAATTATGGTATTTGAATTTGATCCAAGGATATCAAATTTATACCATCCACAAATAAATTAAGAGTACCTTCGTAGATGTTTATTAGAATCTGAGTTTTATTTCAAACAAGATTATTTTGAAGGAATTATATATGGAACTTGAACTTTGCCTAAAGAATTTAAAATTGAAAAAGCAAAAATACATCACAGGATTGGAATTTGTAGAATTTGAAATGCATTTTTTTTGACAAAAACAATAAGAGCAGGAATACATCACCTTTGCCACCACCTACTAATTATCACTCTTAACAGTTAACACCCCCTTCCCTACTCACCCGCCCCCTTCATCACCAGCACATATTGGTTGCCACCACCTACCATTTGTTGTCGGTGGCGTGGGATGAGGAGGATGGTGATGTTGGTGGGGTGGTGGCAAAAACGACGATAATGGAACAACGGGAATGGATGGAGGCGGTGTAGGGGCATGGAGAGATTCTAATTTCTTTTATTGAATTTCAAACTAATACTAAAATTGTTTACTTAGAATGAATTTGAGGGAAATGGTTTTAGTTATAATTTTAATTCTTTTCTGTAGCATAGAGATTGTAATTGAGATTTAAATTTCAACATACTTTTCAAATCAAATACATTGATAAATAGAATTCGTATGTCAATATCATTGAGTCCTATTGAATTCTACGAGTTAAACACCCAGGTAAACAAACTTTTACAATCCATCTATCATTAGACTTAGGCTCTCACTTTCAAAACCTTTTTTTTCTTCTTGTGATTAGACCCGTAACCAACCGGCAAATCGTACTACAAGGGAAAAAATGGTTTCATAACTTCATTCGCTTCATTTGATTTCAACAAAGCTGGACCCCATGTATAATTTATTTAATACCCATAAATATACAAAATGATTAGTTTGTCAAAATATTAATATGCTTAATCAAAATGATTGATCTGTAGATATAATCACCTACTATAAAGTTGAGCTTTTTGTGAGACAAAAACGTCATATTTTGGGTGCAAAGTAGCATAAATGATAAAACACAGAAAAAAAGTGTGCTAATAAGGCGCACAGTTGTATACTTATTTACATAAAATAAAACTAAAGAATAAACATAGTGTGAGTTTAACTGAGATAATACAAGTATTTTACCAATTTATTGGTGTAATCTCGTATGGGGCCCATTTGATTTAGCCATGATTTGCACACACATAAGGACATTTTACTTGCACTTCTCACACCATAATTACGCGTGCTCTTCCACAAGGTTTGGTCAAAAGTCAAAACTCTCACAACCCTATACACATGAGAAATCACTCGATTAATCATATTTGGACCGAAACATGAGAAATCACTCGATTAATCATATTTGGACCGAAACATGAGAAATCACTCTAAGATACATATTCAACTCACATATGATATCGGCTCACCGTCTACTTTTACAGAAGGACCCTAGTGGGAAACTATGACCTACAAGTTTGCCACGGTCTAAAGAGTCGGTTTAATTTCATAAAAGAGTTGTTATCAAATCTTTTACGGAATTTTGTCACGCAAAAAGAGCACAAATTTTTGATCTCGTCAACATAGTATTAGATCTTTTACCGAAGTAATCAAAGTTACTATAAAATATATAATCTAAATTGAAACGAAAAAACTTTATCTGTAAAAGAAATCGACATAGATTCATAAGAAATTAGAAGATTAATCAAAGGATTACAGGTAGTGATTTGGGGATTTGAAAGGGTTTTAATTTCAAATGAAAAGGGTGGGTGTCTGTGTCATTCTAGTCCACCCAGCATTATGCCGAATCCCCCACCACACTTGCTTTTGTCGGCTTCTCACCTTTTTTTTTTCTATTAGATTCTTTCAAATAAACAAACAAAACTTTTGTATGTTTATAAAAATATGTGTAAGACAATAAGCTTATATGTTAAAATTTTTAGACTAGCTTTTAATCCAATTCTACTAACTATCTATACATGTTTCTTTATAGGATTTAAACACTTCAAATTTTAGATAGAGAAAATACGTCTTACCACTAGTATGTCTCGTTAGAAAATTTGTATATTTATAAAGATATTAGCTTATTGTTTACAATTATGTTCATATACAAGACTAACCAACATGTATTTCTACTTGATTTTCATTCATACATACCCTCATTGTTATATTCTAGGAAAATAAGTTATCTCTAGGCCTACTACCTTTATGCGGCATTGTAACTAGGTTTTGTCTCATTTTAGACCCCCGTCCCCCGTCCCCAAAGTGTGTCAGAGGAGTCTAGGTCGTGTCTTAGACCAGGTGTAGTTGATCATTATGTTAGCCTAGCGACCGGTCATTGCTTTGGTAAGCTAGTACCTTGTCAATTAGCTAATGAGATGTGAGCACCCTCATGTTGATTTCTCCACCTTACTTTCATGTAAATTGCAAAACAAATACACTAACATAAATATGAAATTTGTTAACGCATTTCTTGACTATAGAGGTATAATTGAATTGAATTGAATATGCCTACTGGGGTATAACAACTACATAAAGAATAGATCATTTCTTAATTTTCTATACTTTTGATTGGGAAGCTAGAAAACCTATATGGAAAATATGAGAAAAGCAATGATCAACCATTTTCCTCCACTCCATTATAGGTCAAAGAAGCAACATCCACCATTGATAGCTCAAATTTGAAAATTCTAACTCCACTAACAAAAATAAACAAAGCATCCACCAACAAAAAGCAACACTAGAATAGTTGATTTCACAACAGTAAGTCAAAAAGAAAATCCCATGTTTCTGTCACCACTCATTCTACAAATCTTACTCACCAGATAGAGCCAAAACACAAGCATTTCCAATAACATTCTCTCCTGCTTTAAATCACACACATAATTCAAACTCTCTTTTGGTACCCCTTCACAAGCCATGGATGCTGCTCAATGGCCAAAGGTGAGTTTCTTTTATATCTTCTCATTTATTATTGTTATCGTTATTATTTAACCATGTAAGTTAATGTAAATTAATATGTTCACCATCTAGGTTTGATATGAATTGGTTTGGTTAACCGATGATGTTGTTGGAAAGTGAATTCGGTTAAATAGTTGATTGAATTTACTTTCAAAAGGGTGTCGGTTAATGGTTTTCTTTCTAGCAAAAGCAAATTACTTTCTTTTTGTCTTTTCGGGATCGTTTAAAGACATAGAGAAAGTAAACGTTTGTTTGTTGTTAATAATTCAGGATGTTAGGAATGATGCAAGTTATAATCAAGTGCAAGATAAGAAGGTGAAGCCACAACATGAACAACCACTTAAGTGCCCAAGATGCAATTCATCCAATACCAAGTTTTGTTACTATAACAACTACAGCCTAACTCAACCAAGATACTTCTGCAAGGCTTGTAAGAGGTACTGGACTAAAGGTGGATCTCTAAGAAGTGTTCCTGTGGGTGGTGGCTCGAGAAAGAACAAGAGATCGGTGCCATCTACACCGTCCATCTCAAAAACAATTGATCTCCCACAATTTTCTTCTCAAAATTTTACCACCCATGGAGCTCATGATCTTCACTTAGGTTCACAACAAGAATATCATCATGGTTTCGCTCAGTTTCTAAAGCTCCCCAAGATTGAAAACAGAAACATCAACTTTTCATCTTCTTCTTTGACTTCTGATGGTTCACATTCTTTTAGCACAACAGAAACAACACACTCAAGTACAATGTTTAATGAAACAAGGTTCAATCTACAAGATTTCAAGCCAACAATGGGTTTCCCTTTTCAAGGGAATGGAATCAAGTATGGAAACTTTCAGGGGAATCAGGAAGATAGTGAAAGAATCATGTTTCCTTTTGGAGTCTTGAATCAACAACATTCATCAAGGGAGAATGGGAATTCAAGTGGATACTGGAATGGAACCTTGGGTGGGGGTTCATCAACATTATACAATTGAGGGTTTAGTTGTAAGTTCTATTGTAGTTTTGTGATGTAATTCACAAATTTCCTCATGTTGGATTCCTTCAAGTGTTGTACTTAGGGTTAAGTTAGAGGATGATCACATAACTGGCATTAGTGTGTATCTTTGTAGTCCAAAGGTGAGTTTCAGGGTATAAGCAGTCGTTTTTAAACAATCAAAGTGCTTTGTTTCTACATCATTGTTTAGGGGAAGTGTTATTTTTTCTTTATTATTTTTCATTTTTTGCTGGTTTTATGTACTTGAACATATTATAGATATTTGCTTATGATTATAATCCTACCAAATAATGACGATGGACGTATAACCCAATTGACAGATTCACACTAGAAACGACGATAAATTTAAGCTTGAATTTGAAAAGCTTTTAGTTGTCGCATTTAGTTTCCTGGTTTTCATGTTTAATTTATTTGTTGACAGTTTGATAACAAATGGTTAAAATATTCTATAAAAGCAACCTGTTGTAAAGTATTATCTCTCACAGCATGTATATACACCTTTGTATGTATTTATTCCCATTTGGGTTGTATCTAAACATTTCCTAAAACATATCTCTCTGACTATTGTCACTTCCATCTTGCATGATACGCGCCAGCTTGCAATTCAGGTCCTTTGTCAGCCAAAATGCAGGGCCACAGAGACAACAAGTGCACAAGTTATAACATAGATAAATGTGAATGCTGATGAGGTGTGCAGAGACAAAACGGTGACATGATGAGAAATTGTCACACTTTATATTTAGAGAATTTCAGATAGTAGATCCTTAGGATTTAACAGATATTAATTTGCATTAAATCTAAAATGCTTGAATTATGCCTAAGTGAAACATAGTTGAGATAAATAGTAGCAAACCTAAAGTCTACACTTTTATTGATAATTATCCTATACATAGTGAACAAGGAGAGGGTGCTAATAATAATAATGACATGAACACAAGTGGGGCTCCAACACTATTTCGTGATAATTAAAAGGGGGCTCCAAAACCTATAAGGTGTTAAAGCCTTTTACAGACTCCTAACACAACTTTGCCTACACTATTACATAATAAAACTCCAAACACTAGTTAATCATTACACTTGATTTTTATACGCTTTAGTGAAATGGTTTTTGTCTACCAGTGACATTTTAACTAAACAACCGCTGCACATATACTTAGTTGCATCCTCAAGAACTTGACTTAAGAAACTGCAATAACTCATGGAGATTAATTTGATAAATGTGGGTTCTACCAAAAAGAAATTTTGATCATTTCATTATGATGTTTTTCCTATAAGTCAATAGCATATGCTGCAACCTACATGTGCCTTTGCCTCAGAGGTTGACTAATAATCTCCTGCAAATTGGCATGTAATTCAAATCTCAATATCATCAATCACCATCTGCTTGGTTATAAATGTCAATGACTAAAGGGGTGTAAAAAACCCTAATGTTCCAATTATCCTTCCGAATGAAATTGATGCTACATTACTAATCAAGATTAACAATTTACACTCGAAAACTAACATGCAGATTATGAATCACGTATATTGAATGCAATCGAGTAAAAATTAGAGAGATATACGATGTTGAGAAAGATGAAGATGCACGTGATCGATACACAGCGGATTGTGGATGTAGTGCTCCGCAATTCTATCGAGATCTTGTGAGATTTAACACAGATATTCTCGAATCTTGACAAACGGCGTCATGATCTGCAATCAATCATCCCCAAATTGAACGTGACAATGGGATTAAGGGCAAAATCACACGTATGTTGACCTAATTTAATCATGATTGATCGTTAAAGGACTATGATGGCAACAACGTTCTTTTTTACAAATTACACACGTCCGGTAAACTTAATTAATTATTATATATATACTCGACTTAAATTTTTAATTAGATATAGTTTTTTATAAAATTTAATTAATTACATATATATTTAAATTAAAAGTTTAAATATATATATTTCATCTTAAAACTTAGTTAATTACATATATACTCAAACTAAAAGTTTAATTACATACATCTGTTTTATTAAACATAAATATTTAATATTTATCTATTTTATTACTTTTATTAAAAATAACTTATATAATTAGTATTTTAATTTTATTTTTATTAACTATAAAATTATGTTTTTCCTTCTTTACTTGCTTTTCGAGTTCTGATTATTTATTGATATTTTTATACTAACGTTTTTATGTTATTTTTGTTTTTTTACCTTTATGTTAAACCAAACATTTTCAGTCTCATTAGACAACATAAAACTACATGTTCGGATTCTGTTTTATAACGAGACTGGAAGTGTCTCATATAGGAACTATAAAAAATTAGCATCAAAAGATAAAAAATTTTAAAAATATAAAAAAACGTTAGTACAAAAATATTAGTAAAATAGTCAAAACTCGAAAATCTAGTAAAAAGGAAAACATAATTTTCTCGTTTACTAAAAATAAGAGTAAGTACTAATTATACAAATTTTTTAATAAAAATAATCAAATGAACAAATATGTAACAATTATTTTTAATAAAATGGATATATGTTATTAAACTTTTAGTTTAGGTATATATATATAATTAACTAAGTTTTAGATGGGGCTATATGTAATTAAACTTTTAATTTGGGTATATATGTAATTAACTAAGTTTTACAAAGGGATATATGTAATTAAAATTATAAGTTTGGTATATATGTAATTAACTAAGTTTTACAAGGGGATATATGTAATTAAAATTTTAAGTTGGGTATATATGTAATTGATTAAGTTTGTAAGGGGAAATATGTAATTCTTCATTTTCTTTTTTATTTAACTGCAAATGACGATGCTTTAAAAGATAGGTTAACCTTCTTACTTTTAATAGCATTAGAAAACATGTGTATTACACGGGTTGGATAATTAAAAAATATAAATCTTAAATATGTCTACATATTTTTATAACTATTAAAATGACTTATTATATATAAAACGTGGTATATTTTCATTAAAAATAAGAAGTAAATAAGAAAACATTAGATTCTTTATTTGAATAAACAAAAATTAAAATTAAAAGAGAGTCATAAAATGTGAATGATTTAATACCTTAATTAATAATTGACATAAAATAGGTGAAATAAGTTTAGCGGGAAAAAAAAAATTAATAGTCTAAAATTATAACAAATGTCCTTTTAATATATTTTTTTATTAGAGTTAGAAGGATTGTTTTGGTAACTCTTAGTAACATTTAGGTAAATCACCGGTAACATTTAGGTAATTAGGTACATTAAAATATCAAAGCCTTTGATCGACTTGTCTTGGATCTTTGGGCTTAAAGCCCAAAAGTAAGATGGAAAATAGATCCATTTGTATCTAAGTTATACTAGAGATCGGGAAAAACAAGTTCGTAAATAGACTCAAAGACATCAATATAATCGATTCACTCCTCTTGAGTGTATTCTTGAACCATCAGTCTTGCCTTGTTCTTGATAATTAAACCTCTGTCATCTCTCTTGTTTCAAAAAACTCATTTTATGCTAGGTTAAATTGCGCTCTTAAAAAACTTAGTGACACTCAGTGTCATCGGATCAACTCTCTCGTATTATAAATACATGTGACATGGAAAGAAAAAAAATAACTAAAGGATGAAGTGTCTGATCCATCAAATAACCCAAACTACCCTCTCTTGTTTCAAAGTCTTCTCCACCAACACAAGTATAGAAAAATAAATAAAAAATTATTAAATAACTTCATGCAACAACAGCTTGTACCATATGCTTCATAATTTGTATACAAACTGGCTATAAAATTATCTTTATTCATTAAAATCAAGATTACGTTTGTTTTATTTTTCATATACAGTAATTAAATAACACAAATCATGCTTTTGAAGTAACGTTCAATCGTATTTTCAACAAACATATAAATGTAGTTATTTAATAAGCATAATCTTTAATAACACGCTAAAGAATTGTTGGAAATAATTACTTCCAGGGCACAAAGTATGCTTTTAAACTAACATTCAATTGTATTTTTAACGAACATACATACAATGTTATTTAACAAGCATAATCTTCAATAACATACAAAGGAATTTGTGAGAATAATTAATCACATTATAAAAAAAACACAAAGAAACAACTGAAAAGCTACCGTATTCTGATTTGTGACATTATACAACGGTTGATATTATGTTTTCTTTATTGGTTGATTTTCAACGAAAATATGTTAGATAATCCTATGGGCATGTTTGTCAAAAGTTATTTTTTTACTTTTTGACTTTTTTGAGGGGTAAAAAGATCAAAATATCTCTTTAAAAATTAAAAAGTTAAAAAAATTTAACTTTTTTGGAGGGGTTATTTTGATCTTTTTGTCCCTCCAAAAAATCAAAAAAATAAAAAAGTAGGTTTTGAAAAACATGCGCTTTTTATGTGTGTTGAAACGGAGAAGAACGCACACAAAATGATCAAACATGAAAAATCACTTGTTGCATCACCATCTTCCAAAGCCCCCTTCCCCTCTCTCTCATCAATCTCATCGTTGATCAGTCTATTAATCGAGTTTTTTGTTGTTTTACTTCATTCATTGTAGGTTATCTCTTGCAGGTATTAATCGACTTTTTATGCAAACATTGTTGTTTCACTTCATTCATATTAGGGTATGTCGGCACTTGGTAGGAGTCAGGGACGAAATCGAAGTGTCATCTCGAACAGAGAGACAACTGGTTTTGTTAGACACATTTTGCATTTGTTTTTAGGTTGATTATGTTACCTGTTGTTGTTGGCTGATTTGTAGATTGTAGTGATGCTCAGCCCCTTTTTGTTGTGTTTACATGATCTTAGGTTTCAACTGTTGCCTCTGTTAAAAAGGTATTTATGTTTATTGCATATGTTTCATAGGCTACAAGACTTTTGGTTGTTTTTGCTTTCTATGTCTTCTTATTATTGGGCAATTTATATGATCTTAGGTTTCAACTGTTGATGGTGAAGTTGTGAAGATGAAGATGAATCAGAGCCTTTTTATTGTAGGTAGTTTGGTACTTGGTTTACACAATCTTAAGTTTTACTAATTTTGTTTATTAAGAACTAATCCTTTTTGTTGTTGTCGTTCATTCATTGTAGGTTATCTCTTACAAGTTTTAATCGAGTTTTTATAAAGGCCTTGTTGTTGCACTTCATTCATATTTATATTAGGGCATGAATCAGAGCCTTTTTATTGTTGGTGACTGGGTTTACACGATCTTAGGTTTTATTGATTATGTTTATTAAGAACTAATCGTTTTTGCTATCGCACTTCATTCATTATAGCATGGGAAACAAACTCAATAAACATGAATACCTTTTTAACAAATGCTCCAAGCATAAGAAAGAAGCCACATGCCACCATCTATCTCTAGCTCTCTCAACTTTCTACCAAGCTAATAGAACAATGGGAAATCATTTCAATCTACAAAGCAGTCAACAAAAACATGTAACAAAATTAGCCTAGAAACAAGTACCAAATGTGTCTACCAAATGAGCAAATATAAATGAGTGACCAAATTAGAATATAAGACAACAAAATTGAACAAAACCAATCAATAGATTGTTGAGTTTGTCGATTAGAATGACATGTCAGGGATGGTTTTTGGGGCCATGGGACTCAACAGGAGAACCTATAGCTTTATAATGAGTAGGGTTTTACTAGATATGATTGTTTGTTGTTTTCTAAATTTTGTTTAGTTAATTATTTATTGTTCTTTAGTTATTTCATGGGATATAGGAATGGTTTGCCTCCATTCCTTTGATTGATATTAAGTGTATTGGTTTGATCACTACACATCCCTAGCTCTCAAAACCCATAAAATGTAAATTTTGCACAATACATTTCCTTGAGCGCTTTTTTGCGTGTAGTCATCCACAATGTGTAAACAATTATATGTTACCTTTAACTTTCTTAATTACTAGAATCAAGGTTTGTTTTATTCATACTATTCTTCAAATTCGCTAAACTTGTCATATTTATCCATACTATCCATATGAATTTTCCATGAAAGGTGAGAGGATTTTCAAAATAGTTGAACGAAAAATGGGAGAGTTGAAAGGGTCTTAAAACAATAAAGATAAGAAAAAATCATAGCTTAAGTGGTTGGAAAGTTAAGGTGCTTGAAAAATGTGTTTATGTACATATATACATGATTATACATAGAAGTTTTTGTGTAAAATTTTCAAAAAGTTTTTGACATCAATATTTATTAACAATAATAATTTTTAAGAAACTTGTTTAGGAGGTTCTTTGGTATCTCATAACCAGTTTCAAAGGCAAATGTGTTTAAAATTTTCATCTCAATTAAAAGCCATTCAACTTGGGTCCGAAGCACCGAATTAGTCAATCTCGAAAAGCCCATTTGTTTTAAATTGACCCAGACGTTAAATATGTTGCAATATATTTTGATCTGCTAAAAATATGTACTTTAAAGGTTCTTGTTTCCCCTTTTTAGATAGAATATGTTAGTTATGGTAAGATAAAATATACTAGTTATCATTTATTGTTTAGGACTGGGTTATTATACTTAGCTTTATTGAAGATGGGATATATATTTTTTCCATTTTTGAACGGTTAACGAATACTATAAGCCCGGTAACCCAGCTAAACACATTGGCAAAAGGCCAACCATCCCCTATGAACACAGATAATGTTTTTGACCCGGCTTGTTTACCATTTCAGGAGAAATCCACCACCAAAGGCTCATTGTGACAAAACCTCTAACCACCTAAAGTATATTATATTAAATGAAACTCAAATTCATGACTTTTATATTGGAAACTTATGGGGTGTTTCCTATTAAATCAATTGATTTAAGACTTAATATCTATGATATATATGTTTTGTCTTAGTTTTTTTATTGTATATATTAAATAATTAATGAACAATCTATATATTATAATAAAAGAAGATTTTAAAAATAAGACTTGACACAATTCTATATCATCTAATTTTAATTTCAATGTTTATCTCTCATATTAAATAACTATAATAAATGCTAATAATATTATTTAATTCCTTT
>BJCM01062143.1:0-17774 GCA_018326385.1 Flaveria bidentis | reverse complement strand
TAATTCCTTTGAGATTAAAATTTGTTTTTCAACAAATTAAAAAACGATGCTTTTATAAATATAACTTCTAAATAAATAAATTTAAAAATAAGAAAATTTTCTAGAGCAACAAACATTTTTAAAAACATGAAATATTTAAAATGGTTTTTAATGTTTTTTTTCATAAAATAAAATAACTAAAATTAGGAGTTATAATAAGGAAATTTCTTATATTGATATTTTTTAAAATGGTTTGTTTTGGAATCAAAATGTTTATTTAACAAAAAGTAATAAGGGTTAAAAAATAAAATTTTAAAATAATGATATCATTGTTTTATTACTTATAATATTAATCATATGCAATTTCAATCATATCATTTTATAATTAATAATTTTCATCACTAATTATTTAATATTTTATTTATTTAACTCGTGTAATACACAAGATACTAACCTAATACACATCATTGTATGTAATTTTTTATGATGTTATATTTTACACGTCCATATCTACTTTTGTTGTCATCCATATTTTTGTTGGCAGTCAGCTATCTTCCCTCATTGCCCGTTTATGACACACTCGCATCTTCCTTTCTCATCTTCTTTTGTCTTGCATTGGTGATATATTGTGTATATCTGTAACATCTAGTATTTTCCCGTTAATTAAAAGTTAATGTCATTTATTCTTGTAAGTACATTTGTTGTCAATTATGAAACTTATGGGTTAATTATGATTATCTATTAGTTTTCTTTAATTCTTTAAAAATAATAGTTTAAGTGAACATAATAATGAATAATAATAATAATAATAATAATAATAATAATATTATTATTAATAACAATATTAATAAAATTAATAATAATAACAACAACAACAATAATAATAACCAAGATAATAGTAACAATAATAATCATAATAATAATAATAATAATAATAATAATAATAATAATAATAATAGTAATAATAATAATATTAGTAATCATAAGATTACTTATAACAATGTATAAAGTTATTACACTTAAAAAATGTTTAAAACTTAATTTAAGTAAGTTGGGGTAGTTTGTCATTTTATAACTTTAAAAGAAAGTTTAGGTATAAAATAATAAACATTTAAAAGTTGAGGGGTTGTTTGTGTAAAAGTGAAAAATCAAAATCCCAAACCATTTCCCCTCCCCGCCTTTCTGGTCACCGATCGACCAACCTCCAGCCGAGCTCCGGTGATCACCGAACACTCAAATTAACCGTTTTTAAAACATGATAAATGTATCAATCGACTCGGGGTAGCACCGCGAACAAGAACCCACGATTAACTTAACCATTTCGTTCGGAATTAATGGGATTGAACCGAAATCATATAACTCAGTTGATCCATAACCGTTCAACGTATAGTTTATGTTGAATAATCAAATTAAACGATCAGAAACATTCGAATAATCATTTACAAACTTAATACATCGTTTAATTTGAGTTAAACAACCGATTAAATAATCGATTGTAACCGAAATAGTTGAATGGAAACCGAAGCTTATTCGACACCTTAACGCACAAATCGAACCTATATAACAGAGAGCATCCCTTTCAACTCTCTGTAACCACGAATTCATGATACACACACTCAATCAATCAAATTCTAAGCCTTGTTCATCGCAAGTTAACCGAAACAAAACCGAGCTTAAACCCTACAATTCGATACTAATCAAGTAAGTACAATACATCGTTTTACCCGATTATACTTAGGGAACAAAATCCCTAAGGTTAATCGGGTTGAAACACTCGAATCAATGTTCAATTTTAGGATTGATCAAACTAGGGTTTATATGATTTGGGGTTATTTTATAACAAGTGTTTATAAGACTTTAAACAATGGTTTAAATAACTAAATTATTTATTGGTTCAAACATTATCTATATATTATTGTTTAATTTATGAGTATGTTAAAAATTATAAAAGTTATTCAAATTTATAATTAAACTTTGTTACAAACTATTTCTATGCATTTCTTTATACTAAAATGCTCAATTAGTATATTTTCATTGAATCAAAATATAATTAATTATCTCATTTTATTGAGTTTAGTTAATAAGACCCCTAAATACCACTAAAAAAATCCTAGTCCTCGTTAAAACATTAAACTTATCATTGGACTTAAATCTTGTAAATATATATATGATTTAGGTACCTTTTGAAGGATTTTGTTGGAACGTCGATCATTATTCTTATTAATCATCATATACTTATTGGTCATGTGAGTTTTCATGACCCTTTTTATATTATTTCACACATTTTGGGGTGAAACATGTTAAACTTATCAACTTACATTTGTAAACGTTTTATACTTGTAACGCACATGCAATTAATACTTATTTTTGTCATGGTTATTTGTGTTATTGTGAGATTTATATGAGATATATTATATGTTGACAATCATTAATTATTGCTAGCCTGACGACGTCATAGATCTATGGGTCTGACAAGCCTATTTGGTGCTAAAGCCGATGTATTGCCGGCTCCTGATGACGTATGACTTGTTCATCATGGGAACCAAGTACACTTAGCTAATCGTTATAAATTTGTAATCTTAATCTTGGTCAAAGTTTGATTGTAGTTATATGTGTTCTATAAACTTGCATAATTTATAACCCATTGACATGAATTGCTACTTATAAATTTTTTGATATATTTATGTATATTAAACCCTTGGAAACTCACCAACTTTCATAGTTGACTTTTTATTTTTAACATGTTTCAGGAAATGCTCAAGTTTGATGTCATCTCTTGAAGTTACTCACATCTAGGATTTGAACCAAGATAATTGAATAAAATGTTTTGGATTATTTATCTTATGTTATGTTTGTTTCTTATTTGAGAGTTATGGTTGTAATTTCCATTTAAAAACTTATGATAATAATATTCAATTAAATGATAGCATTATGTGACTGTGAACAATCTTAACCATCACGTCTCGACGATTCCACCGTTAAGGTTGGAGTGTGACAATATCTGCACATATTTAGGGGTCGTTTGGTTCGCAGAATGTTTTGCAAAGAAATTGAAATTGGAAATGGAATTGGAATTGGAATCTTGTTAAAAATGATAACGTGTTTGGTTGATTAATTTTGAGTGAAATTGGAAATTTTATTTTGAATATTCCATTGGATTGTTAAACATTTCATGGGTAAGTGGATGGAATGTGAATTTCAATGAATGAGGGAAAAAATTTCAATTCCAATTCCATTTGTTGACCAAGCAAACATGATTTTAAATGAAAAATTTTCTAATTCCAATTTCATTTCCTGAG
The DNA here is from genome assembly GCA_018326385.1 of Flaveria bidentis. Classification (NCBI taxonomy): domain Eukaryota; kingdom Viridiplantae; phylum Streptophyta; class Magnoliopsida; order Asterales; family Asteraceae; genus Flaveria; species Flaveria bidentis. Next base: position 14,496 of record BJCM01062143.1, on the reverse strand, counting down.
AATTATGTGAACCAAACGGGACCTTAGTTGTTTTTCTCCTTGTTGTGTTGCCTAGTGGTTGTAATATGATGATTAAAAATGTTCGTGTTTAAGCATGAAAAAGAGGGTGTGCACAAGGGAAGATGCTATCTAAGAGGAAAACTAGGAATGTGTAATAGAGCTATTCAAACCGAGAAGAGGTTTTAAGAACAATATACAAGCTTAGTTAACGCCATGAGAATGACATAATGTTAAATACTTAGTATAATTATGTGTTTATGTATTATGTAGTCTGTATAACTATGGTGTACATTAGTGTGGGTCAATTTTGGTAAATACAGGTCAAGTAGACAAAACAATAGTTTTTTGGTGCCAAACTAACCGTCAATAACCAACTGTATGTAATTGGTGTAACGATATAAATACCCTCTCTGTCATTTTAGGATGTATTTCTCCCTCATAAACGACATCAAGTGTAGTGTGCACAACCGTGTATTCACGAATACTCAATAAAATTGTGTTTGATCCCTCATTATCATCAAATAATTTTATCATGGCTAATTTATTGGTAAGGATCTATGCTTAAGCATTGTTTACATTGGTTTTAAAAATTTGAACATCCTTTAGCTCGTACCTGATGGAATATTTAGTTAATATTTTTAATAGTTCATGAATTCGGTTAAAAATTATCCAAGTAAGGTTCTCTGTAGTACTAGTATAAATTGAAATTTGTCAGCAAAACCCTCTTTCTAGTAGTCTTTATAACAAACGTATTTCTCCAAACATGGTTAAAACATGTCTTTGACTCATAGAAGTTCTAGTCATATATATTAAATAAAATTTGATATTTTTGGGGCATGATAAAATATATGAATCACAAAGACCTAACTAGAGCACATGATAGAAAATAATATTGGATAATACACTGTGGAATGCTTTCTTCCATTTATATACCATCACTATTATTTTTTCAAAATTAATGTATATTTGATTGGTGACCTAACTTAGAAATTAGGCCATCCGGTGATGAAACAAAGAAAATAAATAAATTATATATTTATAATTTGAAGTGACACTTGCTACTAACAATATCCCTATATATAAATTTAATAAATTATATAGCCCAGTGGTTATGCATACATCTGCAAAAAGATGGGATGATGACATCTGCTGATATTCCATCAAGTTCATTAACCTAAAACTAAATAGTACGTATTTTTTAATCAAAATAATAATAATAATAATAATAAACTACTAATTACAGTTTATGGTAAATAAAAAATAAAAATTTTGTTAGACAGCAACTTTTAATGTGTAGATGCCTTTCAATATAAAACGTTGAATATTTGTCATTGTATGTATATACTCATTTATAAATTGTAAATTGATGATGTATTTTTATACGTGGAAATTTACAAGATGTATTTCTTTGTAAATCACTGATGTAGAGTCATTCCGCATATAAAAACTACCGGATGAAGAGGCTATCGGATATATTTATACAATGGTAAGAAACGAAAAGTTTGATATGACACACAAAACATTTTAGCGTTAATACATACATACGATACAATAACAATATGCATAAAAATGTAAAGCAGTTTGCATTAAACTAAGTGACATCAACATGGATTTTCTTAATTGGCAAATAAAACAAATTCAATATAAGAAAATAAAGAATTAGTTTACCCATTTTAAGATACCTAAAATTGATGTGTATATATACATACCCCTACACACATATGGTACCCATCTTCCATGGTTTGAACCTTGTACATCTCCGAAGTAAAATTGGCCCTTATTCTCGAAATAATCTACAATCTTACACGAAAAAGGAGCCATTCGCATCCAAACTATCGTCCCTCGTGCCAGACATTGCAAACAGGTCGCAAAATGGCGTCTAACGGGTTAGAATGGAAAGTAAGTGTACCCGGGGAGACTTTATTCATCAAGCCCGGGGTATGTAAGCGATGTTATATGCAACTACAAGGGCAAATATTGAAAAGGATGATGCACATTGTAAGGTTTTTGGAGAAGGTTAGGAATATTGCGACAAGTGATCCAAGGAAAGTGATTCATGGTGTGAAAGTAGGCATGGCTCTATCTTTGGTGTCACTTTTCTATTACATGAGACCACTCTACGATGGTGTCGGCGGGAATGCCATGTGGGCAGTCATGACAGTTGTCGTGGCTTTCGAGTATTCTGTTGGTATGTATAGCATACATGATACATTTGGGTTTTTAATCATTACAATTCTTGATTAATACTTTGGGTTTAAAATGAATTCTTTTGATCAATGTGCAGGTGCAACTATTGCTAAATCCTTTAATCGAGTTAGCGCCACTTTTCTAGCAGGCTCTATAGGTGTCGGTGTGCACTGGATCGCTAACCAATGTGGAGAAGAACTTGAACCTGTGATTCTTCAAGCTTTTGTAGCCGTTCTAGGTGAGTTTTGACTCTTGTTTGTTTCTTTGACAGACCCACGACAAGAATTGTACACTAATGATGTAGAAGCTAATGAGTAAACTATATGGAGTTTATGCAGCTGCAGTGGCTACTTTCTCAAGATTCATACCATCTGTGAAAGCTCGATTTGATTACGGGGTCATGATATTCATCCTCACATTTAGTTTTGTGTCAGTGTCGGGTTACCGAGTGGAGAAACTGTTGGAACTAGCTAGAAACAGAGTGTGCACCATTGCAATTGGAACCTCCATTTGCATTATTACAAGCATGCTTTTCTATCCTGTTTGGGCTGGCAAAGAGCTTCATGACATCATATATAAAAACCTAGAAAGACTTGCAGATTCATTGGATGGTATGAAAGAATAAGCTCAAACTCATAAATGCATCTGTTGTTGTAAAAACCTAGAAAGACTTGCAGACTTTGGCATCTTTTTCTGGTGCATTAGTGTGTTGTACATCTGTGAAGAGTGTACAACTCATAAATGCATCTGTTGTTGTGGCATGTGAAGTTAAGTTTTATTCATATTATGACTTGCAGGTTGTGTAACAGACTATTTCAAAGACAATGAGGGAAATCACAGTAGAAAACATGAGGGTTACAAATTTGTGCTTAATTCAAAGGCCAATGAAGAAGCTATGGTATGCTTATATCCATAATGATCAAATCACTTATATTACCACAGTAATGATTAACATCTAAAGTAAATAAGCATCTAATTTTAATTCTTCTAATTATTATTAACCTCCACAGGCGAATATGGCTAGATGGGAACCTGCTCATGGGTGTTTCAAGTTTAGACATCCATGGAAACAATACCTCAAAGTTGGAGCCTCGATGCGCAATTGTGCTTACTGCATTGAAACTCTAAGTGGCTTCATCAATTCTGAAGCTCAAGTAAACAAAATTCCTAATAATTTCATTTCCTGTTTCAAGATAGATGTGTGATTCTATTTGCATTCTACAGGCACCCGAGTTGCTAAAGAAGCACATGAAAGAAGTATGCATGACACTAAGCTCAACCTCATCAAATGTCTTAAAAGAATTAGCTATGGCAACTAAAACCAATACGAAATCAACTAAAACACAGTATTTTGTACAAGAGATGAACTTTGCGGTTCAAAGTTTCCAGAATGTGTTCAAAGATCTATCAAAGCAAGCACTTTTACTGACTGAACATGAGGCAGATGAAGATGCAACATCACAAAAAACAAAAACAGTGCCAATAGTGGCGATTTTCCCTATAGCCACAATGGCAACATTGTTGATAGAAATTACAGAGAGGGTCGAAAGCATTGTTGTTGAAGTAGAAAACATGGCAGCACAAGCAGAATTTGAAGTTGTTAATTGTGAGAAAAAGAAAGAAAACAAACCTTCAAAGTTTGATCAAGATCAAGTCATCATTACAAGCCATCAAAGGGTCTAAGGAGAGACGCACACTTATGCTTTTTTGGGTGAAAACATAACAATATGTACTGTTTTTTAACAGAAATAAGACTTATCTAGATAAATTCATCTTGAATGATCATATTTCACCACACACAAGTTCACAGTATCAACAAAGAAACATTAACAAATAAACTCCTTATAACTTCACGGAGCAAATGTAGTAATGTTTGGTTAAATCAAGATTAATTACCTGAATCCTGATTATTGTTTGAGCTTGAAGCTTTGTTTTCTTGAAATGCTTCTTGTAGACCATCCATCCAAGCAAGATTCACTGCCAAATCCTCCACAGCTACTTTGACAACATCAGTTCTAACTCCAATATCAGTAGCATATCTGCTCATGCAATACATTCCAGCTGTCACTGTAGCAACACCCACAGGGCTCGGGATCAACAACTTCAAAGGTGATGACAGAAGAGCCGCCAGCGGTGCACCAATCAGAGAAGAAGCTTGTCCACTTCTTCCAATTCCCAACTTATCAACCGTCAGTATTCCAGTTTTGCAGTACAAAGCAAAGTCCTCACAGTTGTTCTGAAACACATCATAGTTCCCAAATCCACTTTGAAGCAAATACATGGCTCGGTGGATGACTATGTCAGGGTCATCTGACGTGGCGGTGGTGCAAGTGCCACCTCGTACTTTTGCAAGAAAAACAGTTGGGTTTACACCGTATTCAAAACTATAGAGAGCCCCATTTCGTAGAAAACAATCCAAGCAGGATAGAACAACTCCACTTTTAGGTTGTCTAAAACCACAGTCTGGATACGTCGAACAACCAGAGATTATTTTAGCCATTTCATCATAAGAACCGGAAGGGCCATTGGCGCCCCAATTCGCCTCGTCTTCAGATTTAAAATGCGTAAAATGAACCACTTTATTTCCTCCAACATAGATCCCTGCATATAGGACCAAACATCTACTGCATCAAAGTAGATTCATAAATCATAAAGCTTATTGGATTATTGGTTATAATCATGTGCATGTATACACAATATATACAAACAACTAGCATAACATGGGGAACTACAACAATTGCAGTGTATAAAAAAACATTAAAATGCAACACTCAACTGATTTGGGGATTTCATTATTAGGGTTCTTACTTCCGATTAGGGTTAAAAACATGTTCTGCAAACTTAGTACCAAATTGAAATTCAATTCGACTCATTAAGCGTAATAGTAATTAGCAAAACCTACATTCCCAATAGATGAGAAATTAAACTGTTCTTCAATCATCGCATCGATCAACAACATGAAATTGACCTACAAACACAAAGAGAATGTGAAAGATCGATTTGATACCATGGTGAGAGTAAGCAAACACAGCTCTATAAGTGTAGATATGATCGCCTGCTTTAATCTCACTCCTTTCAACTCTGTTCGAAAGAAACCCCATATCTCTTCGTCTTCTTTCTTCTGCAATCTGTAATCAAAAGTTTGCACAAATTAAACTATTTTAATCAACTACATTCTGATCTTGATAAAACCCACAAAAATTGCAGAAAAGGGTGGCAGATTTCACCGTATTCCGCGTGTATTATCACACGAACAGTTGGGAAAATCTGATTGGTGGGCGAGAACACTGATCAACCACCATTACCAAAAGCTTGGGTTTTATAATTAGGGTTTGATAACCATGATCAAAGTTGAGAGTAGCAGGTGGGTTTATGAATTAAAAAGAACAATGATGACGATCCCGATTATTATGGAGCCCATATTTCGAAATAAATTTTACATACAAGTATTGATGAATGATTTACAAGTGACTTTGCAGAAGGTTTTTAGGGTTCAAGATTCTCAATCTTGATTTTTGAAGATTATTTACACCTCTATATTCTTAACCCAATAATCCATTCCAAATTAATAAACTTTTATTCTTTTTTGGGTATCCAAGAAAGCTATATACTTTGCCTATAGTTAATGCAAACCCCAAAATCGATTAATTGAGAAATTGGTTTCGATTTTGTTTAAAAATTATAGTCCGGTAAATACATCGGTTGTCAGTCCCCGGTGATATTTAGAAATGTTAATCGGGATTCAAGCGTAACATAATTGTGCGGCAGAGATTATAGTTTGAACCATACCTCTGGGTTTGGTTTTAAACCGTGAGTCGGTTGCCCCTTGCGAACACAGACTGGACAACGAATCCTAATAAATTGTTTTGTTCTTAATTCATAGTTTAATTGTGTCTAGGTTTAATTAAAATGAAATTGTGATATTTACACAAAGGTTAATTATAAATATTTAGTTAAACCCAAACCTTTGCCGATGACTAAACTTTCTTCTCTTATTAACAATGACTTTCTACAATTTAAACAAAGCATTTCCAAGACCTTATTAAAGTTGCTATCTTATCTAGATAGAGTCCTAATTGGTTAGATTTCTCAATTATATTTAAATATATTTAGTAGGACTTAGGTATATTATTTCAACCTAAATATTATAATGTACCCTTAAACTATTGACATTATCATATTCGAAACTCGTAGACTTGCCTCTTTTGAACACACAATGAAAATACAATTTAACTAGTCCTAGTTTTAGTAGATTTTGAATCATAGATGAAAGTTAAAAAATCAATTATACTGCTTATTTTCTATTTTCTATATATTTGTACAAATGTTATATATATTTTAAATTTAACTAAAGAAAAGAATAGTAAATATAACTTCTTTATTTTGATTCATTTAAGGCGATACGCAATTAAGATAATGAGAACAGGCCGATAGGGCATTAGCCTATAGGGCACTGGGCCATAGCGATTTAATTTCTATACTTCCTTTTTTTAATAATTTTACGTAAACACCGGCCCAACTATTCAATGGCCCAACAAGTGCACATTGGCCCAACAGAAGAAATGGGCCACTATGTATTCAACCCAAATAAAAAGTTGCATCTATAGACTATAGTCACAACTCAATTCAAGATTCAAATACAGATCGTTTTCAAGATTCCCAAATTTCTAAAGTTGCATCATCAATAGTCACAATTTCTTTAAAAATTTCCATATTCTTTCGATTAAAGTTACACCAACCAAACACACTTATTCTTTTATACGAGTATTTTAATACTACAAACCGAATGATTTCACTACTGATGTAAAATCATCACATTTCTACAACATTATATCAAGGCTACAAATGTTCCACACTTGGAATATCTTATGCCACTTGCATGAACCGAAAGACCACCTTCTCTAGTTATCTAAACAAACCTTCCAATTATAAACCTTAACATCGAACTCGCGGCTTTCTTCAAGTGCACGTTTCAATTGGAGGGCGTTTTCGACGTTTTTGGCAAGAAGTAATGCAAAACCTCCACCCCCAGCACCAACAAGCTTGTACCCGCAACAATAATGGTCAGCGAACGCAAAAAGGCTATCGACAAACTGGTTGCTGCAATGGGGATCAAGTTCTTGGTGCAGCCTCCAAGTCTCCATCATTATGGCTCCTAGTTTGTCTATATGGCAGTTCATTAAAGCTTCCCTCCCGGTTTTTGCCAGCTCAGCAAGGCGTTTGATGCTTGATATAAGGAGATTATCCCTTTGGAGATATCGAGTTACAACTTTTTGGAGTACTTGGTGTGCAAGACGAACCTGCATGGTTGTTTTGCACAAAATGCAAAACATGAATCACATCAATGTCAAGATTTAGGGCTCTAAAAACTCATGGGTATGCAGTGCATTCATGAGTGTGTGTCGTGTGTGCAGCGTAAGTTTACAATTAATAAAAGTGGAAAATCAAAGGACGCCTTACCTGACCAGTAAAAACAACGAGCAGCCGTTCCTGCAACTCTGTAACTAATCTAGGAGAAGCTGAAAGCGGAATGACTTGAAGACGCAAGGGTATTCCTGGAAAACTGGTGGTAAACTTTATACCAGGATATAAACCGCCAATTTGATCCTGCCAGCCGCCACCAGTGCCCATTATCTGTTCAAGTACCAACACAAGTCTAGCAACATTTTCATTACTTTCATCTCCATCAAAAAGACGAAGAAGCCCTTTCACAACAGCTGCAGATAAAATGCTAGAAGTCCCCAACCCACTTCCTCGAGGTATATGGGCCCATGTTTTGACCCGTAAACCTGTGGATATCAGGATCTTATCATGAACAACACCCGTAACAAGTAAAGCAGACTTGACTAGGCGAAAGGGGTCATTGCTGTCAAATGGGGCCACAATAGAGGAAATACTTTCTATATATAACTCATTTGAAGCATCATCAGTAATTAATAATCCAGGTGTTTGTGTGGTTTCTATAATTGTTCCAATAGGAAGAGAATTGTCCAAAGTTATTGCCATATTTAGAACACATCCAGCACGTTCTAAGCTCCATGGTGGAGTATCACTCCAACCACCAACAAAGTCAACTCGAACAGGTAACTCAACTTTGACTTTTTTGTGAACAAAAGTTTGGATTTGACCTTCATGACCATCTACATTAATGCTCCCATTAGAAGCTGTCTGATTGGTGGATTGAAAGAGATGCTCTGTGAAACAAAGGCAGGATAACATATAAAACAATTAAAAACTTGTCAATAATCATGCTACCAAGGATTAGGTTTAACCTCAAAAGGTCAATATAGAATTGTGCTGACCTTTAAAGCCATATCTTACAGCAGAAGCAGTTTCATCAGCAACAGCGTCCCATACTTGGTGGTCAACTTCAATTGCTTTTTCATGATCATTGCATGCATGGAGAAGATCAACCTGCACCTGATAAGCTCGGCTTTTAGGGACAACTTTGGAATTTTTTGTCTGTAAATTTGGACATAATTCTAGAAAATTTGTACATATTTTGTTTCCTGAGTCTTCCATTTGCAAAATCTCTTGACACAACTGAGATATATTCCTCCCAAGCAAGCCAAAAGTAAGACATGCTCTAGCAATTTGAGCTGCAAGATTTGCTTGATGATTACTAGAAATCAAACACATTTTTGGAAAGTCAATTGATCTATGCAGCTCCTCTAAACTGACCCGCTTACACTTTTTCCATAAATTATAAAATCCTTCATTTTTCTCGTCATTTTCTAACCCCATAAGCCAGTTTGCAAGACTAAGCATATCAGCATATGGAAGAATAGGGAAGAGTTTCGCATTCCATAAACACTTTTCTTGAGAACTCCATAAATCGTTTTCATGAATTCCCACATCTTTGAGAACCTTCTTCCATGGTTTTCCACAAAAAGTACCATTTTCTGCAACAGGAATTTTGGGATTATCATGAAGACCGCAATACACAATCACCCTTTCAGTGCAGCCTATTAAAGGTACCTCCCAAAGACAATGTCGATCAGGAAGAAGAAACTTATCCTCTGTTTCTGGTAGATTAACACCAACTACTACAGATAGGGAGCCAATTTGTATTCCACTTGAAATTGATGAATCATATACAAGAGAATCATCACCAACTGATACATCAGGTGAAATTTTGCTAGAAATTATAATAGCAGATGATGCAATATCAGACATTGTTGTTGCAGGAATGGAGCAGAGATGCCTTCGGCCCACAAGTCTTGAACCGGTCCCACTTAAGTGATCTAAAACTTCATTTGAAGTCCCAAAGTGCAAGAACAACAGATCATCTACATTTTTTTTTTCATGAAATTCCTCATTAGATCACATGATTGTTGAAGTATATTCACGATGATGATAATATTAAAAGCTTTGTGGAATAAGATTAAATTCACGTACAAGCACAGTAGCTATACATGGTTTGTCTTCCCAATCTTCTCACAAGTTCTTCACCCAAAGGTCTTGATTTTAACCATTCATGCTTTGCTGGTACCCAAGCTGCTACAAGATCTTCATACAAACTCATCTGGAAAAGCAATTGGAACACTTTAGGGATACTATGGTCATTTTATTCAAGAATAAGGAAATAGAACATTTTGCCATTGTTGACGACTACTTTGACCATAACAAGTCCAATTGCCAAAAATAAAAAGTTTGAGAAAGTAACTCTTTTATGACACTAGAATGATATAAAATTAAATTTAAAAAAAATGGGAATGAAGGAGTTAAAATCTTGCCTCTTTTCTAGTATTCAAAAGTTGTGAGATCAACGGTTGGCTCAAACATGAAAGTGTAACAAGATCTTCCCAAGCTTTACCTCTAACTGCTATGATACCAGTATCAAGCAATGTCCTACCGTCATCAAGTATTGCATGGTGCTTATTAAGCTCCTGTACACTTGGTTTTTGAAGAAGATTTGCAACAGCATTAACAGAAAAAATTTCATCTGAATTCCCATTTCTTGATGCCACAATAACACCATGATTGGAAGCAATATCAAGAGTGACGGGAACAGTGATGATGCAGGATGTATCTTCCGGAAGAACCATAGCAGATGCATCAAAACATGGAAGCACGTCACCAGTCATGATGAACAGCCCACCTGCATTTAATTAGTTACCAAGTTGAACAATCATTTTTCACGATCAAATGAAAGGGCAAAAAACATAACAATTGAAGTATTGATACAAGCTTTCTTACAGTATTTATGTGCCATAATCAATGAACAGCCTGATCTTTGACCTTATGAACCATATAAGCTATGATTTTTTTGTTTCTTTGCACTTATACCATGTAATTTCAAAGAAAAGCAGTTTATCTATTTGAAAATTTCTTAACTACATACAAACTTGTTTTTCCCTCTTTGGATTTAGTGGCAAACCAACTCACACAACTATGTCTTTGAGAGACTAAGATCTAAAGCTCACAACCTTAAGATAATAGGACTCAAGGTGATAGCATTGCCCTCTAAAACCAAGAAGAAACATTCAACAATGACGAAGGACGGATATGTTATTGAAGTTGCATGATAGTGATAAGCGTTAATAAACAGCCACAAGCCTCGCCCATGCTCAAGTTTCAGCTTCCTTGTGAAACTATTAGTTTAGGACGGACTGTTTCTTGATTAACCTGCAACATATTTTTAATCTTCCAAATATCTTCACTTTTCCTTCTAAACCTCAAAGAGTCTGATGGATAGTTCCCCATACTTGTACGGTTGTACCCTTCCCTATTACCCTCAAAGTTAATACAGCATTACCTATGCAAGAGTGAATCCAAGACTAATCTCACTTAACAAACTCTCTCCTAAACAAACACCTTCTATCAATTGAAACTGACACATAAGCAGAAAGTGGAATAATGCTTCAAAGATTTATTCTTAAATATAATGTTTGGTATAAACAGGAAAATAACCTTCATTTTTATAAGCTTGTCTGGCACAGGAAGCTATTGCAAGTATATGGTCAAATAGCAAGGGTACTGGTCCATCAGGGTCATCAGCTGCCAGATATGGAAGTGGCAAGAAGACTTTTCCCATGGGATTTGCCCACGGGACCCTCTTAGAGTCACCACCTGCATGAAGCAGTAATATATGTTTTTTCCTTAAGAAGTTAATCATTGAGGTAGAAACTTCATTTTCAGAGCTTTCGTGGGGCATATAAGATCCATCATCGCAACCGTTTGCTACCTGCCGAGCATAAACGTTATCCCATTAAAGCCAGCTGCAATGCAGTAGCAAGATTCAAACTTCAGGAATGTGATTGACAAAACTACAGAAGGAAGACGAAGAAATGTGCAAACACCTTACACAAAGGCACTTAAAAGCATGACAGAAAATGAACAGAATTCGCAAACACATAAGATAATTTCAAAACATAATTCTGCATTTAGTTGTATCAACCACACAAACATTAAACAGTTGATCACCTAACATAAGCCAAAATCGGCTTAGGCTTATTATCACCCTTTGATCCTCCAATAACCAAATTGCACATTGGATCTACAATAGTACTAGAGTTATGCTACCAGTTAAACAACTCAAGAGTTCCTTTAGCAAAAATATGTACTGACTATCAGTGAAATCCAATCTTACTACAAAAGTCAAAACTGAGACATTATTAAAAATGCATAATGTCCATAACATGCACATATATACCTACAAACAGCAATTGAAAAAAACGGTTAAAACTTAAAACTATGCACAGTAGTATAAACATGCAACATCTAAGAGTCCATTAGCCAAACACAAATCACCAAAACTGCCAATTGCATATGCCATAAGTTCGTCAATCATTCAATCATCACATACTAAGTTACTAACCGCAACAGATCTACTATCATTTGATCATTTCTAACTGCAAAACGAAGTAATACCTTAGAATTCTTGTAATGATTAGCTAAAGCGAGAATAGCATTGAGAGTCGCTGCACCGGATCCGATCCGCTGTCCATCTGGATCGGGCACCGCAAGAGTAACAGTAGAGTCCGAGATCCGACCTATTCGTACAGCTCGTTGGAGCTGCCATTGATAGAGTGCCGCTTGCTCAGGGCTTGCCGCCGTGAGCACGATGGCGTCCCACGTCGGAACCCTAGAAGGCGAACGAACGGATAGCCGTAATCGGTACCATGATTTTCGCAACAGTGCTTCTAAGTCCAACTGATTGCTCATGGTTTCAGTGGTTGATCACTTGATCTTTGATTCAGTGTTGTGAGATTTGAATTGGGGAAAGTGTCGGCATGATAATAAGTGATATTGATGTGTGTGTGGTGAATTCAGCAATGGGGGACTGAGGGTGTGAGGAAGAAAAAGATAAAAGTAAAGGGGGAGACTGAAACGGATAAAAACAAAATTAATGGCTTCGCCCGGGTTCGAACCGGAGACCTTCAGTGTGTTAGACTGACGTGATAACCAACTACACCACGAAACCATTTTGGTAGTGTTTTTAAAATTATTCTTTATCTATTACTTCCCTTACAACTAAATTATTTTGATTGCTTTTCTACTTTTATGAAACTTCCGTTATTGGTTATTCCTGCACTTCTTATCTTTAGAGTGATTTAAAGGGTCTCGTTATAAATTTTTTAATATTTTTTAAAGTGAGTATGAGTTAAAGAGAGAAAAAAAAGTAATGATAAGAGTATAAAAAATATTATTTAATTGAAAATAATAGAGAAAATTTAATGATTTTTAGTGTAATTATATGGATAAAGATAAAAAAATTACTGTAAATGCTCGAAATGACATAGTTTCGAAGTGGATTGTCTGAATACTGATTTTTGATTTTACTAGTTTTACAAGATTTAATCCGTTCGACCGAAGGGGTCCTGTGTTTTCATTTTTCCCAACCTAATTTCATTGATTGGTCTCTTCAATTGTCATAATTTATTCTAGCTTTACCTCCCCTATCGTAACCAACCCTCAATTTCAGCCACTAATTTCGCCATTTCACCGACTTGACAATCATCTCATCATTAACCAGCATGTCCCATAAAATCTCTAATAAAAAAAGTAAATGTTTATCACTACGTCACTCTCAAAAAAAAATTCAAAGCAATGTTGTTATAAGTTATGAGTATCATTTGTTTTAACTCTGGTTAAATAAACATATCATCTAACTTTATAAAAATATTTATGTGTTTCAGTTTAATTAATTAATTTGTATATAGTTGTCGTTGATACTTAAAAATAGGGGTGTGAATTTTACCCGAACTAATATACCAAACCCCGACTAAATCAACCCAATTAAGGATTAACCCGAGAAACCTTACTCAATTATTACACTCAACCGAACTTGATAGTTATATATGGTTTGGTGTAAAGGTTGCTTTTGTGAGAATCAGTCATCATGACTAACTTGAATCTTAGTTTCTAAAAACTTTCCAAGCTTTTTTATATATGCGTGTGTATATTAACATGTGTGTTATGCTAGAAATTTCTAAATTTTGAGATCATGATTTTATAAAATTTATATTGGGGTTTTTGTAAAATAATAATCAATTTTTAAAAGTGTTTCAATCAAGTTACTCAAGTTTAAAAAGTGTTCTAATTACGTTACCCAACTTTTATATTCTATTTAAATTATAAGTTTTAATATGTTTTTTAGCATGTGTTCTTTTTTGTTTCAATTATAAAATATTTTTTCTTCTTTCTGATGCTGATGTGAAACAATGACGAGAATTTTAGATACCTTTTTATTTTTTAATACAATTAACATGTTTTTTTTTATTTTTTAATATAATTTCATATATTAATATTTTGGCCCGCACATTTTCTCCTTCATTACTTTCTTAATATAAGAAAATGCAATAATGACTCGATTTAATGGTTTAGTAATCCAATTTAAGATTTGATTATTATTTTGTGCTATTTTCCTAATTTATATTTCATTGTTGTGGTTTAATTTTATACTATGAACTTTGATATTATAAATTATGATGCAGTTGAAGATTTGAATATACACTATTAAGTGAATTTAGATAAGCATAAACTTTCGGATCAAGATGATAAACAAAATTTTGTATTAATAACATATGTTATATTTCATACATACATTCTGATAACATGCATCCTACTTACTAAAACATTCGAGATAACAATAATTTAAAGCTTAATGGCTTACCATAAACCCAATTACCATAACCCAACCCGAAAACCAATTATATATTTCTTATTTGGTTTGGTCTTCACGTTAATTTCTTACATAAAAAAAACCCAAGGGATCTACTCGATTACGAATCCCGAAAAACACCCCTACTTAAAAGATAATTAATATACGTGTGTGAGTGAGAATAGGATATACATGAAGGAAAT
>BJCM01062142.1:0-25524 GCA_018326385.1 Flaveria bidentis | reverse complement strand
CCGGACCACCGCCGCCTCACCACCCCCACCGGCCGGACCACCGCCGCCCCATCTCCCCCCACCGGCCGGTGGTGCCGCAAGTTCGAACTTCTCCTTTTTGTCGTCGTCGTTCTTCCGGTCACCGGAGTTGTTTTGCCAGTTCAAACCACCGGGGGTTCCTTGACCCATGATGGATTTATTGTATTTTAGATGAAAATCGAAATGAGAAAAATAAGTTTAATCTAATTATAGAATATTTTTTATCATTCTGCAGATGTTAAAAATAAATAGTGTTTTTCTTATAGACTGCAGACGTTTTTTTAAAGAAAAAACCAACAGACCTTAGTTACTATGCTCAAAGTTGTGGTAGTGATGAGTTACCACTGATAACTAGTAATTACTGATCATAACTCTTTTTTGACACCAAAAAAAACCTTTATCCAATTACCCTGAAACTAATATCTATACCCATTCACCTACGTCCAATAAAAAATTATTAATAAATCATATCTATATCATATCAAAAAATATATTAAATAACATTTTGAATTTATGGAAAATTAGAAATTTGAAAATGTTAAAGAGTTATAAGTTCTTATTCTTGAACATTTTGATATTTTAAGTTAGCTTTTTAAGTGATAGAATGCTACATATATCTTTTAAACAACTAACATCATAAACGATATCCTTGATACCCGTGGAAAGCCTACAAATCCATCATGTAATGAATTATCAAACGAGATACAAATATCGATCATAGGAAAACCTACAAACTAGATACGTACCTAACTTGTATGGGGTCGAATATATACATGTACTGAAATTAATCTAAAGCTCAGGCCATTCTACACCTCAACTTCTCACACCACATAATACAATAATAATATCAAGAATAACATATGATACAACAAAACATGATACGATATCAACAATATTTATGTTAAAAGAATGAATGAATTTCATCAATTCTAAGTTACAATCTATTGAAAATATAAACGAAAATCAACGATAAAGGATAGAGCATGTATGCTATGAATGAAGTCCAAATGGGTAACTTTGTTCTAAAGCTAGTTGTCACACCTACGATGATACAAACCGTCAGCACGGCCAACACTTCACCGGAGAAATCCCAAGTTAAACCTCGAAAATATATCACTGCTAGAAGGACAGAAAATCCAAGAACATTGTTCATGAACACACCATTGTATAGCTGCAACCATACACAAAGAACCTACAAATTAGTCATAAAAGAAAGGCTTCTTGAAATGCAAATTTAATGATAATTTATCACCTAAAATGTGCGGATTAAGTAGTGGGTTGGGTTGGATAACGGATCGAAAGTCATATAGGTGGTGCTCACCCACGTAAACCGTTTTAAGCTAACAAAGTTTTATTATAGTTACCATTTTGACTCGTTGTATAATTTGAATAAACCTAAATTGACCCTTTGTGTAATATTCATAGACCTAAATAAACTCATAAGCAAACTTCTTTTACCCAAATCAACCCATTTTCTGGACGATGGATTAATAACAATTTCTAGGTGTACTCACACATGTGCTTTTATTTTACTTATTTTCTTGAGCTTTATCTTATTTAACGCGTCATATACGATTACAAAAACTATATTATAAAAAACTGAGCCATACCTCGGAGAAGGTCAAGGAAGTCGTTCGTTCTTTCCTTTGATTTGCGGTTTGTACAGCCGAGATCGCTGCTCTAGCATTAGTTGCCAATGGAACCAAGACAAAAGATATGAAAAATGAGGGTATATTTGCAGCACTAGAGACATTCTGAACACTATGTATCAGTGGTTCAGCCAGAAGTGCTAACATGAGTATTCCAAGCACCAACAACATTATAGCCTTTGCCCAGGCCCAACTGGATCTATCCACACCATCATCTATCCATCTCTCCCATGGTTTCTGCATATATGTTAACCTTTTTGTGTCAAACTAGTTTATAATTATATATACCGAACACACATACGATTAAAATGTATTAGAGCTGACAATTTTATGACATGACTCGACATGAAGTTAAACCGGTTAGTCTTTGGGTTATAGGGGTTCGGCTAATAAACAATTCAACTCTATTAGATTACCATGTATTTAATCAAATATGGATTATTTATATTAGAGTCTATCTTTGTATAGGAGTTTATAGATAATCCCATACAAATATAAATTCATATACAAAGATAAATTCTAATATAGATAATCCATATTTAACAAATATATCGGTAATCTAATAGACACAATAAGAACATGATTAAAAAATGTTGAAATGGGTTCACCCGTTTATGATATGCATAAAAGGTTTAACTTATTATAATAATTAGTTAGGTTAATAGGTTGACGGTCATACTATTATAGTTTTATTAATAATTAAATACAGTATAATCAAATTTGAATTGTAAGTTTTGTATACTTTTGTTTTATCATGTTAATATTATTTATTATTTCTTAACCGTGTTTAGTGAATCGTGTCGATAATTGTGTTAAATAATTAGAGAAAGGTTACACTACAAAGTGTTTTTTTTCTTCGTGCGAAACGTACAAAGTTATAATGGAGGTTACGGGTGGAATTATAACGTAATGATAATAATTAATCACGCAGAGATGAAATTATCACGCAAAAGTAAAATTATTACGCAAAAGATATTTTTGCGTGATAATTCCACGCGAGCGTAATTTGTCTTGCGTAAATATCACTTTGTTTTTACGTGATTATTATTATTCTTGCGTGATAATTTCACCCCAAAACTCCGTACGTTTCGCACGAAAAAACCACTTTGTATGATAACCGGCCCCTAAATAATTAATCATGTTAAACGAAACGAGTCATTCAGACTATCGAACTAGTTACATTAAGTTAAACATTTTGTATCATGTAATCTGCTTATTAAACATTTTAGTGTTGGTGTTTAAGAAAATGACACTTGTCGTTAGCTCTAAAATTAATGCACTATTTTTGTTAAGAAATTTAAGCTTACCAGTGATGAATCAGTTTCAGTACCAGATGAGCATTGAATGATTTCACCATTAGATGTGTGAAGCCACTCTCTTAATCCATCAATGAACTCTTGTTCATCAATTATCTGATCTCCACTTTTGTCAAGATCTTGCATTATCTGATCTGTTGCTTCATCTACATTCCACTTTATCTTCTCAGAATCCACTTCCATAATCAATCTCTTCAGTTCAGATTGCGATAAACATCTATCTTTATCAAGATCAATCCTTTCAAACAACCTAAAATTGCCCACACAATCAGCATCAAGATCAAAATTCATCGATTTAGTCATAAAAAACGAATCTTGATTCTCACCCCTTTATCACAGATATGTTTGGTGTTCCATCTTCATTGTAGAAGTTTCCTAAAGGAAGACTTCGAACGTGTCGAATTATTTCAGATACCAGGATCTTCATCATTTCTTGTTCTTTCTTTTTGGTCTGAACCCATGGTTGGACAATCTGTAAATAGATGTATTTTGATCTTTGATTTTTACACAATTTATTCAAGAAAATATATGTTTGAAATGGAAAGATTTTATGTATTTATATACTTGATATAAATCCTTCCACGAGCTTATTGATCGATATGGTCGATGATCCACTGCACCCTTCGTCTCATCGAGCCATTTTGTGAATCGATCAACAAATTCTTCCATGGAGACTTTACAGTCAGAATCTTTATCGAATTCTTTCAATATTTCCTCCATTGTTTTCTCCTTGTTCCAAGTTAATTGCCTGAACTTGATATCCTGGAGAAGCTCTTTTAGTTCAGAAAACGATATGTAACTGTCGCCATCTTGATCAATCTTTGTAAAGAAACTGCATAATAAGAATCATGTTTATCAAACAAAATGAAAAAAAATAAATAACCGAAAGGTGAAAACACAAAAGAAAAAGACACAAACCCTTTTATCGCGGGTAGGTTTGCTGATCCATCTTCAGTGAGTAACTTCTCTGCAGTGTGTTCTTGCAGATGTTTTAGTATGTCTACAACTAAATGCTCGTGTTTAACGTATGATAATCTTCTTTTTTGGATCGAAGGCTCGAGCACCTACATTGGAATATTCATGAATTTTGTTACTAACCATGAATAAAATGATTTATTCTATCAAGTATGATAGTATGGTGGATGATATTACACTAAAGGCTCTAATGAACCACCTGATAAATGAAGTATACGAGCAAGAACATGACCGAAACAGGAAGAGCAACTATAAAGATGTATCCTTGAGATGAATCTACACCAAATAGTTCTGGGATCAGGAGAAGTGTGAAGGGGAAAACCGAAAGGATCATAATTTTCGCTGCCAAACTTGTTTCTTGATCTGTAGTTACACCAGATCCTGTGAACAAACACAAAATGTCATACTAAATGACAAGGCAACAAATTATTGAACAAATGGAACAGAGGAAGTAAGTATGAAAATTAACATCATAACATGAACACTACCTTTTAACTGTAACTTTTGATTTTAGTGAAGCAATGGGCCTGTGGCTAGATCATGAAAACATCTAGATGGACCGAATGAATGGGCTACAAACAGGCCCAAGTTCCACATTTGGGCCTACAAACTTGAACTTCCTCAAAATTTCAGGATTTTTTTTCTGAGTTTATTTCACTTATTATTTAATGTAAAGAACATGAAAAATCAGAGGTTTTCTTCAATAACACTTGCCTTAGTTAAGAGATTTTAGTATTTAAGGCATAAGTATTGGTTTTCTACTTTTCTTAGCAGCACCTTTATAAAGATTTCATTATGTCTATGATAGATACTAAAAAAAGTATGTTAATTTGCTCTTTAAAAATATAAAATAAAAATGGATTTAGGAAGGGAAGAAGTTGTAGCTAACCAGTAAAAAATGACATTATTTTTTCAAATGGATTTTGTGTTGGATTACTAGAACTAAATTCAGCATCAAACTTTTGACTGCCAATGATGACACAAGTTCCCCATACTAAAGTGAGAAGGAGTATCGTTGATCCGGCTAACAATCCAACCCCGGTTAGGACATACTCTTGAGCTACATCTTTCGTGTTTGAAAGCCCAGATACTGCAAATAAACACCAAACAATATAGATTATAACAAATTTTAATAAACAACGACACGGGTATGGATTAAATTGGTATAAGAAGAAGCAAAATATGAGACGTACCGAGAAGTATTAATGATTCAGGAAGGAAACCAAGGACATGAAAAGCGCTCGCACCAAATATCCCAGGACCAAGAATCTTGAATATCCGTTTACCTCCAGAAGCAACATATGATTCACCATGATACAACAAGTACTCATAAACAATAATAAGGAAGAGATGGCCTGAAAGTGTTTCTGAACATGGCAAAAAGCCATACATTTGCTCACAATGCTCTTCAGGAAAGTCGATATCTTTGAGATGCAAGAACGATGATCCGTTTTCTGGAGTTGATTCATTGGCGCCATCTGATATTAAGTCTGAGTTTCTTTGATGTAACAGCCTGCCTGTAACCTTAACGAATAACACGATAACAAGAAACAAAGCATAATGTGTGATTTTTATTAAATTTACCATCTTTAATGATGGTTGATGTCATTAAACATTGGATTATATAGAGAGAAGGTAATTGGTGGATTAATATTCAAGAAAATCTTTGAGATTTGAGGAAGACTTGTACTTCAGGTTATTTCAAGGTCAACCATATGTTCTTTACCAGTTTTTGTTTTGTTAAAGTTTTAAATGAGTCGCCACAGGATTGAACAGTTGGACTTGATATATAAATCATACAAATGTAAATTTCAATATTCATTTCCATTTGTCAGTTATAAGATAACTACTGAATATTTTAAGTAAAAGATTATGTAAAAGATTAAAGATGCCATAAATGTAATTATTATTGTTTCTCCCACTGGAATTAAAATAAATTATGGACAAATTAGTTTGATTTTTCGTTTATGCATATAACATACACATGTGAAGATTGAAGATTATGTTTGGCTATATTATTTACACATATGTAGAGTATGTGTAGGTTATTAAAAACATGTGAACAAATTAGTCTGATGTCATTTATGTTCATAATCTATGTGTGTATTTAAGAAATATGCCAATTAAAAATATAAACAATTGATAAAAGTTTAAGTCGTCTGGATTAAATTTTTTTCTTGCAATAATTTAGTGTTTAATACAGATCGTCATCCCTGTAACTATTTGGTTATATTATAATTGTTTTTGACTTTTTTCTTTAAAAAACTTGTGTGACTTGTGTTCTACATCAGAATTACTGCAAGAGAGATATGGAAACACTTCTCCCCAACCTATATGGCAGCCTGTACATGACATATAAAAGACTAAAATAAATAAATTAAAAAAAAAACATGTTGCTAAAAATTATCATCATCATGTTTACTTCATTAGATGATTTCTTTCTTATAATTCAAAGTCAAATGGTATGATTGTCATTAATTGTGAAGATGAAGGGGATAATTAAGCTGATTACTTCTCTTAGGATATTTCTTGCAAGCTACCTACATCGTTATTCTTGAGTGGATGCAAAGGTTTTAATAAAACCCCAGTGGCTTGTTTTGTAATTAAACCCAGTGGTTGTATATGCTTATACGATATAACTATGAAAAACATAAAAAAAATATTACTTTGTGATGGGTCTATTAATAAAAGTTGATCAAAAGTAAAGTACTTGTTTTCAACGGTAACACTGGTTCAATTATTCTTTAGTTTTGTGATCATCATAAGACATTTTATATGGTTCCCTAGTAGTCAAGCACTTCTAAGTTCTAATAAACTATGTACACTATACGTACGTGCTCGTTGTCACGTTCAAATTCTTGAAAAGATTTTAAGAATCCGTGTGATGGAATTTTGGTAACAAAAAGATTACAATAAAACTGACATGATCATATAGTTTGGTGAATTCACATGCATCAATTTCACAAAAAAGATGAACAATTCATATTAAAAAACTTCCGTTTAGTTGATAAAGATGAACAATTCATATAAAGAGCTTCAGTTTAGTTGATTAGAGCCACACCCATTGCTGAATAGGTTGTAAAGCTGCAGCCAAACAACTTACTGATGAACCAAAAGCTCTTTTGGGAGCTCATAATGAGAAGAAACATCTTCCATAATCGCTATCGGTGGAACTGATCATGCTACCCCAAGCATTTCTTTTGTTATCCCAAGCATTCTTTCGTTAGCTGAATAAAGGCTTTTTTTCCTGTTTCAGTGCCAACGATCCACCCAGACTATTGCATTGGCCGCCCTTTTATGGTCGTGTGGTCCGTGGGGACACAACACATTAAGAGACTGTCATATACGGAAACTCAAGCTCTCTCGCCTTCTCGTCAACAACGATCATCTTTTATCTCTTTCAGACATTTCGACAACAGGTTATGGTCATAACCCATGTCTCACAAATCACCTCATCTTCATGTTTATTATATGAAGAACACAAGAGCCAATAACGTCAGTTGATGTAATCATACACCTATGAAACTCGGTGTTCAACAGTTACACATAACACAATCATTACGTTGATTTTATTCTGGTTTATCTACAGATAATGTATCATAATCAATGGAATCGTTGATTTTGATTTGGGTATTTCTAATATAAATATAAAATTAATATCTTTCTATTAGATAATATTATATCAAGCCACACATTTACACTAAAATCTCTAAAAATTAGAGGTAAACACTTAACATCTCTTTGTATAATAAACTCTAAAATGACACAGAAACATTATTCATACACTACTAACGTGTCATTCATATAGTGAAAAAATATTTTAATGAGAATTTTGCATCCCTTAAATTTCGCATCTTTATATATCACTCTTATATATTATTCTTATATTTTAAAGATTATTAGTATTAATTCTCAATTACTAATTGTTAATATTTGTTATTTTAATATTTTAATCAGTCACACGAGAAGTTAGGTTAGTATATAATATATTATCTGTATAATTATATTCTTCCTATCAGTCCGATCGTGTTAGAGCACTCACAGTAGATTTCTTAAAAGTATGTGACTGCGTTTGGTATATTTTATGGAATGATTTTGGGTGGTTGTAAGTGAAAAAGAGAGAAAATATTATTGTGAATTGATATATTTGAAGAATCACTGTTTAAATCCTTATAAATTTTTTAATATTTTTTAAGTTGTTGTGAGTGAAAAAAAGAAAAAAAAGTAATGACAATAATATAAAAATATTATTTAATTGAAAAAAAAAATATAATGATTTTTAATTTAATTAAATGTCTAATTCGGTTTTGATTTTTGAAAACATTGTCAATCATCTTCTTCCATTAGGGTTCGACTCGTGATCAATTCACATAGAATCATCTAATCGCTTATCAGATTGCAATGTGTTTATGTGTTTTCTAGGTTTAGCGTCCAAGACGGAGCTCTATTCACTGCTGTTCATTCAATTTGCTGCCAATAATTCAAAGTTCATCCCTAAACTATCGCCGTTTTCACCAATGGTAACTCAATCACTGTATTTACGATCAATGTTGTTTGGACTGCAACTGATTCTTCGTATGGATCTTTACTTATGCTATTTAGTTACGGATCTACAATGAATGGCAGTTATGTGCTAATGGCTATAACTTATTAACTTTTGTTTAGAGTGCGAAACACACACATATCTAATCTTACTTCTAAATATGCATATTGTCCACCACGAGACTCGAACCATCAGTCTCATTGAGAGGGGCACCACTATGTACACACCAGATATTATTGGGCTACAAAGGCTTTGGTATCAAGATAATGTAACTATCTTGCAAGATGTAGAAGACGATTCCTTAAGATTTATTTTACACAGTTTGTTAGGGACCAAGAAGAGTATGAGGGGATTTAGTTGGATACTGTTGGGAGAAGGTTTAATCAGCACATAACACTTAGAGTTATGCATTTAAACTGTCAATGGTTGTTGTTTTTGTGTCTTTGCGACTAAGGGTATTTACACGAATTAGCTTAAATAACAGTAAAAAGACTATGTACTTTGTAGTTTCACCGTTATAATAGAAACTGCCCCTTTGAGGACATTAATGTATTTTCTCTCTATGGTTCTACAGGTTGTAATTGCTATTCTAGACGATGGAGATTGAAAGGGATAGATCATAGAAGAATCCCATGGGTGCCGCGTGGTCATCATTAATGACATGGTGGTAAGGATCTTACTCTTTCTTCGTGTCATTTGGTTTTACTCTGTCCACTAGATCAAGAAACGTTAGCTTCTGCTGTGAAATGGGTCCATTTGGGTCTAATAAAAAATGAGCGAAAACTGGTCCAATGTATCAAAGAGAAATTTGGACTGAACCCATTTTATGAATTGTGGTAAATGGGTCGAGCAACGATTGAATTGGTTGCCGTTTAACATTTGGCATATATATTTCGTTTATAGAACAACTTAACACATTTCAGTTTAGTAGTACCTATAAATTAATATTTACTATGTTTTTTAATATATGTATACAGTAACTATTATGATGGATAATGTACGGATAGTTATACGACAATACTTTAGCATCTTGAATTTATTAAACAACTTCAAAACATTTATTATTCATATACTGATATACCTCTAAATAGATTTATTATTCATATACTGATATACCTCTAAATAGATTTATTATTAGTAAAGTATACAGAGTAGTACAAGAATGTGTACCATATTAACAAAATTATAAATCACGAAAACCCAGATGTTACATTCATAATAGATTCACTGATAACTATGACTCATGTTCCATTCTAATAGCAAGTAAATTGTATTTTTTAAAGAACATCAAATACGTTAAATTTCTTGTGGATATTGTGTATGAATACAATAATCTTGTATGTTAATTAGAATCTATTAAAAAGATAAACGAAGATCAGAGATAACGGGTAGAGCAAGTATGCAATGAATGATGTCCAAATAGGGAATTTTGATCTAAAGTTGGCTGCTGCTCCCATGATGATACTAACTATCACTACCACCAAAATTTCAGCCGAGAATTCCCATGCCAAGCCTCGAAAATATATGACCGCCAAAAGAACAGAAAATCCAAGAACATTGTTCATGAAAACTCCATCATATAACTGCATATCATCAACAAACAAAATATGTACACTCAAATCTGTCATCAAAGCAAAACATCCCAAAATGTATCACCAAAATAGTTATATGAAAGGTGATGATTTCGTATATTCATATCCATAAGATTTCCTTAATTTTCTTTATTGAAAAACTAACATCATTATTCTTAGGTCTAGTTTTTGGAATCATAGAATATCAGTTATTTGTTAGATCATGACAATTTTCGAAGAATATCAAAAAGAGATGTAAGTAGGCAAGGGACAAACCTCGGAGAAGGTCAAAGAAGTAGTTTTTTCATTTCTTTTCCTTGCCATTTTAATAGCTATAATTGCTGCTCTAGCATTAGTGGCCAATGGAACTAGGATAAATGATATGAAAAACGAGGGTATATTTGCAGCACTCGAGACGTTCTGAACACTGTGTATCAAAGGTTCAGCCAAAAGTGCTAACATAGCTATCCCAAGCACCAGCAACATTATAGCTTTTGTCCAGGCCCAACTAGATCTGTCTACTCTATCATCCATCCATAATTCCCATGGTTTCTGCATACGTTTTCGACTCTGTCAGTCGACTCTATAACTTCACAAACTTATATCTAAAATCCTGTTAAAGGTGTGAATTTACTTACTACGGAAGCATCTGTTGTATGCCCAGGCGAGTTGCGGATTAGTTCGTTATTAGACGCGTTTAGCCACTCTTTAAATCCATGTACAAACTCTTGTTCGTCAATTTTCTGGTCTCCACTTTTGTCAAGATCTTCCATAATTTTAGCTGTTGCTTTATCTACATCCTCTGCTATATTCTCAGAGTTTAGTTCCATGATCAATCTCCTCAATTCTGATTGTGATACAAAATTGTCTTTATCAAGATCAATTCTTTCAAACAGCCTGAAATTGCCCACAAAATCAGTTAGTTTATTTGTCTGTTACTAAATTATCTAAATCAAGATCAACTATTATTAGATTTACATGTAATGACCCCCAAATAATCAGAATCAAATTCACTATATCCAGATAATAATCAGATAATCACTTTCAAAACACAATGTTAAACACCACCTGAACTCCAAAACTTGTTTCAATTCTCACCTTTTTATCGCAGATATATTCGTTGTTCCATCTTCATTGTAAAAGTTTCCCCATTGAAAGCTTTCGACGTGTCTTATAATTTCAGATACCCAGATCTTCATCATCTCTTCTTCTTTCTTTTTGGTCTCAACCCATGGATGGACGATCTAATAATAAATATATGTGAGAAATTTTGGGATTTACTGATAAGATAATATACTTTGATGATGCAAAATTTGTAGTTCAAGTACCTGATATAAGTCCTTCCACGATCTAATTGATCGGTATTTTCGGTTATCCACTGCAATTTTAGTCTCATCGAGCCATTTTTTGAACCTTTCAACAAACTCTTCCTTGGTTACTTTTTTGTCACCATCTTTATCGAATTCTTTCATTATATCTTCCATTGTTTTCTCCTTGTTCCAAGGTGATTGCCTGAACTTGATATCTTGAAGAAGTTCTTTTAGTTCAGGAAACAATATGTAGCTATCGCTGTCTTGATCAATCTTTGAAAATAGGCTGCAATACAATGTTCCTTTTATCCAACATCAAACAAAATGCAAAAAAAGAAGAAGAAAGAAACTATAAATGGATCGTAAATATGAAAAAGAACAAGAAACAAACCGTCTTATAGCAGGTAGGTTTGCTGAACCATCTTCAGTGAGTACTTGTTCTGCAGCATGCTCTTGCAAATGTTTTATTATGTCCACGACTAAATGCTCGTGTTTCAGGTATGATAATCTTCTTTTCTGAATCGAAGGCTCAAACACCTACACGAGAAGATAATGAAAGATTAAGTACATGTATATCACACAAATGAAATAATGCTAACTCTGTATTAATTCTTTTAATATAGTATATACCTGGAATATGAAGTAACTTATCAAGAACATAAACGAAACAAACAGAGGGATCATGAAGATGTAACCCTGAGACACACCAAAAATGATCTCTGGTATTAGGAGGAAAGCGAATGGTATAACCGAAATAACCATAATTTTGGCTGCATTGCTCGTCTCTTCATTTGTCATTACACCAAAACCTGCAATAAGAAAACACAGAACCTTGTAGTGAAAACCATGATATCACATTGGAGTGGCAGTTTCAGACCCAACCAAAAACATAAAATAAAAATTATTAGGTTTTGGGTTGTCATCTAATCTGTTTAATTAGCGGGTTGTGTTTGTGTTGACCTGTTTAGTTAAACGAGCTGTCTTTGGGTCGAGCGGCATAACCCACTTAATTAAACATGTCAACCTGCCAACTTGTTTATCGGAAAAAAGTAAATGGATTGAGGGATCGAAGAAATGGGCTGACCAGTGAAATATGATAACATTTTTTGGTATTGATTTTGGGTAGGAATCAATGAAGGGCTTGAACAAGATTCTGATGAAAATTTTCGACTCCCGATGATGACACAAGTTCCCCATATTACGGTTAGAAGAAGTATCGCTGACCCGGCTAGCAATCCAACTCCAGTGAGAACATACTCTTGAGCTACATCTTTAGTGTTTGAAAGTCCAGATACTGCAAGTAGACAACGAAAAAGGAGACACATTTAGCATTTTTAGTTCATTTGCTCTATAGAAGAAACCGACGATGTTTTTATGGACATACCAAGAAGTATCATCGACTCAGGAAGGAAACCAAGGACTTGGAAAGCACTCGCACCGAAGATCCCAGGACCAAGAATATGGAATATCCGTTCGCCTCCGGAAGCAACATACGATTCTCCATGGAACAGTAAGTACTCGTACACGAGAATCAGGAAGAAATGGCCTAAAAGAGTCTCTGAACATGGCAAAAAACCATACATTTGCTCACAACGTTGTTCAGGAACATCGATACCTTTGAGATACAAGAAAGACGACACACTCCCTTCAGGCGGATCATTGGTCCCGTCTGAGATGAACCCAGATCGTAAAAAGCGACCCGTAACTGACACAACTAACATGAACATAATGAATATATGGGTTTTGCAAGCCATCTTTGATGGTGGTTGTGAATCTTCTAACTTTTTTGTGATATCAACTCTTGAGTCTTGAAAGAGTTGGCTTATATACACAAAGTTGATTAGTGGAGAAAGATCCTAGAAAGTCTTGAAGACCAAGACTTGGTGATTTTGAATTTTCAGAGTCAACCATCTCTGTCATCTTTTGTATGGATGTCTATTGGTTCGGGTTTTAGTTTCCTCGGTTTGTATATTGTCTCCGCGGAAACCGAAACCTAAACCGCACCAACTTCAAAGTTGCTAAAACCGAACCGAAAACTGAATTCAACTTACCGAAACTGATTAAACCCTTAATCTTTTGAATGACTGAATACATAATTCAAGTTCTGCTCACACAGTGGCAAGATTTGATATGTCAGCTTAATGCCACGTGTCTGGTACATGATTAATATCAACGGTCTAATATCATTCTAATCTTTGATTTATTCATAATGGCCCCATTATGAATGAAGCGTTCAAGAAACCGCAGTGTAGATGAAAATTATGCATACAATAACGTAAGCAACTAACGTGTTTTCCTTTCTTCACTCACAAGAAATCTCTACGATCTTTATTCTAAACCGCCCTGTTAACGATTTATGCGTTTTTACGATCAAATACAGAGTATCCACAAGTTAAAATTTAACAAAATTAGTGATATAAGATATACGAATTTGGAATTGATGATGAAATTGGGACCCTAGGGTTTGGTTAAACCACTTATGGTCTAGTAGCTTTAAATGAAACATACTTTAATAGTAATCTCTGAATAATTAAAAACTAAACCAATAAGAGGTCTGAACCATTATGTGTTGAACGATTAAGAGATCTAAATTATTAATAGCTAGTATATTGTTTAAATATTCAAAGACAAATGTATGTCTAGTTCAAATAAAAGGTCTTAACCATTTAGCATTTGTATAATGTTTAACCATTTAAAAACAAATGTCTGAACAATTCAAACATTTACTAGCAAAACAAATAGTGTGAACCATTAAGCGTTAGAATTATTTAGAAATCTGAATTATTAAGAGCCTGAAACAAACAATTTCTTATTCTAGTTTTAAGTTTGGACATTTTTTAGCACATTTGTTTTGTCTAGTACGTCGAAGTATGAGTTTATCAACTAGTTTTGTATATAATAACGTAGAGTGTTGTTGTTTTTATTTGTTTTTTTTTTCTGATAGAAAATAAGTCTATAAAAATATATCCTTGTGAGAAATATAAATAATTGGTTACGTGAAGTTGCTTTATAGACTCCTGTGCATGAGAATAGAATGTATTGAATTAGTCGGTTAGTTTTAATCTAAAAGTCAAGTGGTATAATATAGTTGCGATCGAGTTATGAAAATGAAAGAAGAAAAATGAATAAAAAATAGTTTGCATATTGTTGAGTGGTTGATACGTTTAGATATTAACTTAAATGCATTAAAGAATACCACTTGCTGTCAGTTTAATCACATGTTGGGTCATTATACTATTGTAATGTTGAACATATATTCATAACTAATCACAAACAATGAATTTTATAATATTCTAATCTTAAACGGCGGCTTATTAACTTAAATGCATTAAAGAATACCACTTGCTGTCAGTTTAATCCCATGTTGGGTCATTATACTATTGTAATGTTGAACATATATTCATAACTAATCACAAACAATGAATTTTATAATATTCTAATCTTAAACGGCGGCTTATTAACTTAAATGCATTAAAGAATACCACTTGCTGTCAGTTTAATCCCATGTTGGGTCATTATACTATTGTAATGTTGAACATATATTCATAACTAATCACAAACAATGAATTTTATAATATTCTAATCTTAAACGGCGGCTTATTAACTTAAATGCATTAAAGAATACCACTTGCTGTCAGTTTAATCCCATGTTGGGTCATTATACTATTGTAATGTTGAACATATATTCATAACTAATCACAAACAATGAATTTTATAATATTCTAATCTTAAACGGCGGCTTAGGTAGAAAAAAAGGGTTTAGTGGTCGTATTGAATACAGATGCAAGTCATGAATGATACATATATGCTTGGTTAAATATGTCTTGAAAGATATATGCTCGTTTTAATAGTATAATTAGGGCTTTTAGGGAGGACTAGCATTAACACCGCATGTTGTGACGGAGATGTATACTATGAAAGAATAGCGAAGAAAGTTGTTGCGAACCTGATTATATATGTAACCTTATGTAAGAAATATGAAACAGTTATGTTGTTGATAACAACCGTTGATAATACTCAGAAGTTTATATAGGAAAAAAATGATTGTTAAAAAATTCGCGTTTGAATGTCAATACATGTTGCAACAGCCAAAATGTTATGGTTAAACATATTAATGTTGATAAAAATTAGCACATATAAATTTGTAATTTTAGAACATTATATTTTAGGAGTTGTAATTTGATGAAAAAAGTAAAATGTAAAAAGTTGAAAATTTAAAAAGTTTAGACTGGTTTCTCACGTTTGTGTTTCGATTAATTGTATAATTTGATGCACAAAGTCGTTCCAAATGAAATTTACATAGATAAAAATAAACATGTCGTACTTGCTTATTCGGTAATTTATCAAACATTAAACTGTAAAACTAATATGATGAAATTAATAAAAAAACTAAGAAATTATAAATGTGTTAAAAAAATAATATAAAGTATAGATTGTAAAGTATACATATAACTTCAAGGGGTAAAAAAATTTAACTTATGCTATAAGACAAACTAAAAAACCCTATGCTAAAAGACAAACAATGTTATGAATATAATACTTGTACATAATGCTTAATTGATGTTAGAGTATGGCTTTTAAAGTTAAAAGTTATAGTAATTTGGTACAAGATCACAAATTTAAATTGAAGCCTTGAAGGTGTAGTTATGGGCTTATGGCATTGGATCAAAACATAATGGAGGGTTAAAATGTGAGGCTATAAATCCATCCACACAAGCCCCGACTTTACCCATAAATATTGGGCTTTATTCAGATTGGGCTTACTGACAAATTAGTAACATTATAAGCCATGCTAGCGGACAGCCTATTGTAACGCTAGTTATTAGAACCGGACCGGACTGGCAGATCGTACTGGTCATAAAACCTATCTGGTGGTGTGTATATGGATTATTTTTAATTGAACATTTGAACTGGCCTGTTACCGGTCGGACCGGTGAACTGTTTGAATCGAACTAGATTTTAAAACTCTTTAATTTTTTTTCTTTTAATCTCTTAATTTTTGGTTAATTCAGTAATTTATTATACATATTTAAGTTATTTTTAAAAGTGTAAATCCACGTATTTTCATATTTTGTTTTTGAACTAGATATATGTAAATAATATTAATATTATTTTATTATATATGATGTCATTCGTTTTTAAATCATGTTTGACTGGTCGAACCAGTAAATTGTTAAAACGACCAATCCGATTTTAGAAACAACTTAGTATGCGACTAAACTATGCTGTCCGCAATTGCATATTTATTTCTTTTGGGTTAGAAAGAAAAACTCATCCACTTCGCTCTAGCCATTCAACCAATCATCTTTTAAGAATACATACAATCATCCAAAAATGATTGTCAACCATGCCGACATAATTCATGACACATTGTCAATATCTAATCTAGAAGACTAGAACAACAACTTGCCTAATACCTCCATTAAACTTCCTAGCAAAATCCCAATATCCAATCTAGAACTACAAATATGAATTGTTTAATTGCTTCAAATAACTAATTGTTTAACAAAATCTAAATCTAATTGGTTTGTTTCGTGAAATTGTCTAACCATATTTTTACTGATTTAAGTTAGGACTAGTAATTCTTAACAAGATTTAAAGTGCTATATTAAAGGATCATGTTTGAGGTTGTTATCGGAATGATATACTGATATATTTAACTAGTTTAGTTTTTACAGATTTAAGTTAGGGCTAGTAATTTTGGACTCAAAAAGTGCAACACTAAGATGATCATTTTTGAGGTTGTTATAGAAACGATATAGTGATATATTTGACCAAATTAGTTTGGGGTTGTTATAGGAATGATATATTAATATACTAGGTTAGTCCCCGTGTTATACATGGATTGAAAAAATAAAATATTAAATAATTATTAATAAAAACTTATGTATTATAAAATCATGTTTGAAGATAAAATATGATGTTAATTGTGTATAAATAACTATTTTAATTATAATATTATAATATAAAATATAATTAAAATTATATATACTTTTGTTTAAGAAATAAAACAATTATATTATTTTTAATTTTCTTATGTAAAAAGTTTCATTTCAAACATTCATTTTTAGATTTTTTATAAAAGAATATATTTAGTGTTTTAGATTTTTTTAAAATTATTCCACCTGTTTATAATTTTTTTTAAAACAAAATGATTTAAATATTTAATGTTTTAGAAAATTTCATATTATATAAAAGTTTAGTTTTATGTTATTTAGATATTGATTAAAAGAAGTGATTTCTAATTTTTTTTTCATAAAATCTATTTTAAAAGAGATAGTTTGATTTTTAAAAAAATATATAAGAGAGAGAAACATAGCAACTAATAAAAAAAATTTAAAATAAGAGACAGAAATTTGTATGAGAATTTAAATTATTATAATACTCTTTTGAATTGAAATTTGATTTGTGAATATCTAGAAAATTGACAAGTGACAAAAACATGAGTTAAGAGAATAACAAGTGACAAAATATTTTTTGTTTTATTAGAAGTTATAGGCATGATTAACATTACATACGAGTGATAAAATAACGATATCATATTTTATAATTTTTCTAATTTATTTCTTTTTTTAATTGGTTTTTAAACAATTTGTTTCAAAACAAACCATTTTTAAAAAGTGCCATTTTTAATAATTTATTTATTATAACTTTGAAATTTAATTACTTTTGTTTCATAAGAATTATTTTTTAAAAGTCATAGGTTTTAAATATATTGTGTTTTTGAAGTTTTAATTTTTTTGAAAAACATTCTTATTTTTAAAAAAATTATTTACTTACAAATTGCATTTGTAGAAAGATCACTTAAAAAAGAATATATGTAATATAAAAAGAATTCAATAATATCATTTGTATTTAGTGTGATATTTATTAGAAGAGAGAAGCGGAAAAATAAAATTTAGTTGTTTTAAAATTGTGACAAGTGACACACAAAAACCTTCTTTTTTATTATTTATAGATTAATTAATTTGCTTTTTTAATTGGTTTTTAAACAATTTGTTTCAAAACAAACCATTTTTAAAAAAGTGTCATTTTTAATAATTTATTTATTATAACTTTGAAATTTAATTACTTTTGTTTCATAAGAATTATTTTTAAAAAGTCATAGGTTTTAAAATATATTATGTTTTGTTTTTAAGTTTTAATTTTTTTTTTTGAAAAACATTCTTATTTTAAAAAAAATATTTACTTACAAATTGCATTTGTAGAAAGATTACTTAAAAATGTATATGTAATATAAAAAAATTGAATAATATCATTTGTATTTAATGTGATATTTATTAGGAGAGAGAAGCGGGAAAATAAAATTTAGTAGTTTTAGATTTGTGACAAGTGGCACACAAAAATCTTCTTTTATTAGTATTTATAGATTTAACAAGCTTAGAGGGCTGTTTAATAACATCTGAATAATTAAGTGCTGAATCAATAATATGTCTGAACCATTAAGTACTGAATTATTAAGAGGTCTGAACCATTAAGATGTAGTATATCGCTTAACTATATAAAGGCAAATATCTGACCAATTCAGATTAGAGATCTTAACCATTCAACATTAGATCTCTTAACCATTTAGCATTAGTATAATGCTTAACCATTCAGAGGGAAATGTCTTAACCATTCAAAACAAACCGTTTGAACCATTAAGTGCTGAATCATTCAAACATCTGAACCATTAAAAGGCTGATTAAAATACTACCAAACAACCCCTTAGTTAAATGGGTCGTGTTCAGTTAAAATGTTAAACTCATTACAAAGCATTTACAACTCATCAACACATATGCCTACCACCCTATTAAAATCCATCAACCCGTTTGATCGACTCACTTAGATAAATGAGCTACTAAGTGTTGTGTTAGAATTACATGATCTAAACATATCTAAGTTAAGTTGACGTTTTTGACACAAAAAGTCACAAATAAATATATGACTTGTGTTTAGATTCATCAATTCAATCAGCCAAACCTCGAACCAAGATAATTACCACCACTAAATTCATTGTGCCCTAAATCAATTAAATTATTAATAGTACCAAAATCATTTACTAAGTTTTTTTTAACACATACTTTTTTTACTACGAACACCACCTTACATTACACTTATAAAAAATTAAAAGGAAAACTTTATATAATAGTAAGTAAGTTTTAAGGGTGTTCTAATTTTAGGTCACTTATATTTTTATTTGTTCTAATTAGATTACTGCTATTTTTATTTGTTCCAATCAGATCACTAAAGTCTTAAAAATGATCCAATTAGCTCACTTATATTTTAACAAAATTTGTAAATAGTTAAAAAAATTAAAATGATTCAATTCTTTACAAATATTATTAATATTCTATATGTTTCAATTGTTTTTATAATTTATAAGTGATCTAATTAGAACAATTGTGAAAATTTAGTGACCTAATTAGGATAAATTTTTGTTATAAGTGATCTGATTGAGACAAAAAAAAAAAAATTATAAGTGACCTGATTGAGATAAATAAATTTATTAGAACAATATTGAAACTTGATTACTATTTTACAAAGTTATCTTAAGTTTAAACTCATATCGTTCTTGTAGAGAGCATTACAAGTTCCACCAGGCTACAAGCCTACAAGACCATGAACAAATAGTTGCTCAGTTTTACCATTTTAAAGGACACATAAATAACTCTTAAATTGACTTAACATGCATGCCTATAGCAAAATGCAATAACTAAAACAGTGGACCTTTGAACGAGGAAGCATCTATTACACATAACACACCCGGATATCATTTGAAAGTTAATGTCTCTGGGTACTTACTTGGTAGTTACAATGATATTAATATAAAATCATTTAGGACGACTAGTGGAAACATGTTATAAGTTGACATTTGACAATTTAATTTAGGGTGCAGCTTGATCACGTTTTTAATTATTAATATTGACGTGCCCTTTTGAATACCATACTTTTATTCCTCATATTTATTATAACATATATTCTTCAATCTTCATCGTTTATATTAATTTAAAGTCATTATCTAATAGCCAATAATAAGGTGGAATTTCTTGCGCATTACTTTTCAACCATACGTGTGATATGTTATGGACTTTTAGCTACAAAAACATCATTATAAATTAATAACATCATACATATGAACAAATAGAATATGCATTTGCTTTTGTGATACATAGGAATCCACTAAAAGATTAAAGTTGAATCTCAGATAGATGCATCATTTTTATAGTTACGTTATTCTTTCTTTGGTTGCTTTCTCATTTCCATCTTTTCTTCTGCAAGCAACCGGAAGCCCGACTACTGCGCCAAAACACGAATATGAAACGGGCGTAGGTGCCATTCTTGACCAAACGTCTAGGCCCGGAAAAGAGGCTAAAGTGGCAATCGAGTTAGCGGTTCAAGATTTCAACAGCAAAAGCGATCATCCTTTGGTTTTACATCTTAAAAACTCGCGGAACAAGCCTTTCCATGCAGCTATTGCAGGTAAAAGAAATTCAAACATACATACTCAATAAAGAGACTGCTTCTAGAGAAACTCCGATTCAGTTGGTAGATAGATGATATCGAAGTTTGTAACCATATGCTAACTTTTTTTTAATGATTTGAACGTGCAGCGAAAGAACTTATCGACGAACACAAAGTGAGAGTTGTTTTGGGAGGTCATACATGGGAAGAAGCGTCTACGATAGCCGAGGTTATCAGTGACAACGAATCTGATCGCGATATCCCCTTTCTTTCCTTAGCCGGCTCGACTCCACTACAAGCAACCGATCAATGGCCATTTATCGTTCAAGCAGTTCCCACACAATCCACACAGATGAATGCAGTGGCAGCCATTTTACAATCGATGGGTATCCGTCAAGTCACACTGATATACGAAGCCTCCTCATCGGCATCAATCATTTCTCAACTCTCCCAAGCACTTCATCAAACAGGTTCTATGTTAACACATATTTTAGCGCTTACATCTTCTTCGCGTTCATTAGATGAAGAGCTTGGGGTAGTCAAGAGACAAGAACGTAAAGTCTTTGTAGTTCATACGTCTTTGGAGCTCGGGGTTCGAGTGTTTCAGACAGCCAAGAACATGGAAATGACCGGAGATGGGTATCTATGGATCGCGACAAATGGAATCACAGATCTTTTTCATTCCGTCAATTCCAGCGTGATCTCTTCACTGAAAGGTATGGTCGGAGTCAAAAGTTACTTCCCTGAAAACTCACGGGAGTTTCAAAACTTTAGGAAAAGATTCAGACAAAAGTTGAGGTTAGATTACCCGGAAGAAGAGCAGGATGAACCTGGAGTCTTTGCAGTGCAAGGATACAACGTCGTGAAAACGATGGAAACAGCCTCACCAGATAACTTCCATGTATGGAAACCAATTCCGGTGAGAACAGTAGAGATCGTTAACGTGAATGGAAAGGGATATCACAGCGTGTACTGGACCCAAGGATCGGGGTTTTCTGAGACAGTTGAAGATTACTTTAACGGAACAACTCGTTACGCGCATTCTATGGATAGTGTTGGACAAGTTCTGTGGCCTGTGCAACCATGGTATGCTAGTAGACATCGTCGGAATCTAGCTGAAAGTTCAGAGAATCGGATGAGGGTCGGCATTCCCAAACATTCTTTGTTCGAGCAATTTGTGAGGGTGGATTTTGATCCCGAGAAGAATGAATATGTGATCGATGGATTCGTAGTTGATGTTTTCGATGAAATGATGCGACAAATGAATCAACTATATGACCCAATTCCATATGAGCATTCATATGATGATTTGATAAAAGCAATACACTCAGGGGTTAGATATCTTCACAAGCTAACTTTGATTGAAATCAAATCATGTGAGATTCATATATTTGTTTTTATTTTATTTTAATTTGCTGCAGGAATTTGATGCTGTAGCAGGCGATGTAACTATCATATTGGAAAGACACGAGTTTGCAGACTTCACACAACCGTACACCGAGTCAGGTTTGGAGATGATTGTGCCTGTGCGATCTCGGTTATCGAACCAGTCATGGTTGTTCTTGAAGCCTTTCACTGCAAAAATGTGGTGGATAACAGCAGCAATAACCATTTACAATGGGTTTGTTATTTGGCTGATTGAAAGAAACCACAATGAAGATCCTCAAGGCTCCACCGTGACCCAAATCGGAATCATCCTTTGGCTTGCATTCTCGACGCTCTTCACTTTGCGTGGTAACTTACTAACTTGCACAATTCCCCTAGCGAAGCCATAGTTTTGACCCATTTACATATGAACGGGTCAATTCAAACGGCATCTTATCTCAAATGGGTTAAATCATGAATTTAGTTAAAACAAGTCTAATAAGTGTTTACACGTCACCTCAACCCGACCAATACTAATAATCATTTGTTTGAATCCATTTTGACATTTTACCCTACTTGTCTAACACGCACATGTTATCACCTCTAGTGCTATCTTTGCTTGTCGTTTTACTTGTGATCATTTTCTCTGACAGGTGATAAGATGCATAGTAATTTGTCACGAATGGCGGTGGTCATGTGGTTATTTGTGGCGCTAATTATCACACAGAGCTACACGGCTAGCTTGGCAAGTATGCTCACGGCTCAAAGGCTTGAACCATCGATCACAAGTGTTGAGATGCTTAAAACTATGAACAAACCTGTGGGGTATTGCAATGGATCATTTGTAAACAGATATTTAAACAAAGTTCTTAAGTTTGATAATTTTTCGATCAAGAGCTATAACTCGACCCATGGATATGCTAAGGCCCTTAATAGTGGTGAAATTGCCGCCATCATTCTTGAAGTTCCTGCAGCTAAAGTCTTTCTAGCTCAGTATTGCAAGAGTTTTATTAGATCCGGAGAGACGTTCAAAGTTGGAGGTTTCGGATTTGTAAGTCCTCTTGTTTTTAGTTTCTCATAATTCCAATACAGTTTGATTTTCAAGTTCAAAATATAGTTTTTCAAAATTTAAATTAATCCATTTCCCCCTACTTTCCTTAGTTTACAGAAACAATATTATCACACGATAATCTTAGTTATGAATTGATGATGTGTGAATTTGCATTCATTAAAATTTCAATTTGAGAGACCTCCAACCCGTTTGAGGAAAAAAAGAATGTACAACCCAAGTCGGTCCAATTTTAAGTAAACTGGTTTAAACTGCCACCTCTATAATCAACAATTTAATATTGTAAGCATCTATAAACATTATGACATGATATCGTATTATTTATACAGGCATTTCACAAGGGCTTTCCGCGACTTTCAGATGCCAACAAGGCATTAATGAACATATCAGAAATGGGGCAACTCAAAGATTTCGAGGACAAACATCTTATTTCCGAGAAGTGTGTGGATGAAGAATCTTCACCTGATGAAACCGGGAGGCTTAACCTTCACAGCTTTTGGGTACTATTTGTGTTAACCGGAGGCACATCAACGGTTGCTCTTGTCATGTATATCATTAGCAGTTTCAAAGAATTTAAAAAATCTAATCAAGAACACACAAAGTTATCCATATTAGCATTTCTTAAAGATTGGAAGTATCAAATGAAACGATCATCTAGCACAGTTGCCAGTGTAGAAAGTGTTAGACCGAATCGAAACATCGATCCATTAGATAACACAAATGATGATTCACAATAAATGCTTTTTTAGCCCTCATAGATATGATCATTTGTTTCTACTTTATTCTTTAAACATGTACACTTTCACCTTTTTTGTAAAGCATATTATGTACACTGATTTTTTTAATTAATCATTACTCGTTGTACCACTTGTTCGTTACTAAATAATACCATATGTTTTCTTTTTTAACCGTCAAAACCCATTACTATAAAACCCGCAGGGTTCCATCAATATTGTGCTAAACGGTTTGATCAGATAAAACACAACTTTTGATGTTATGCTGTAGGTGGGCTTCATAGCAAAAACATTTTTATTACTAATTCAAACTCTTGAAATATTATTATTTTACAAGGCATCTTATGTCTACTTGTGTCATTTTCTGTAATGACATTTTCAAGAGTCAACATGTAGCAGCCTCTGACTAAGTCATATATATGACTGTAGATTATTATGCAGATGTTTATAACTATTTGATGTAATGGGTCAATAATTTAAACCATTGACCATGACTTTCACCCACTACTCTACAAACATGATCTAAACCATAAAATAATCATTTTTAAAATATATTAACTACCCCAACCCGTTTGATCCATATGATCCGTGACTCGTGAACAAACTGATTAACCTAACAAGCTTTACCGACTAGCATAGACAATTAAAATCCTTTTATTTGTATAATATCATTCATATAAATAGAAATAAGTGAGAGCTGACGTTTGTGATTATGATACTATAAGCGTTTGCACATGGGTCCACAATAGAGAAAGCTGCAAGAAATTTTATGGGAAAGTTTCTAAGGTTATTATGGACTATTTGCGGTGGAGAAATCCGTCGCAATAAACATTTGCGATTGGATTACGATGGAATACTGACCACTTTCCCAAAGCTAATGTACGACGAATTTGAGACTAATTTTGAAGGTTATTTGCAATGGATTTCCGACATAATATTTGGGGACCGACTCACGCTGGAACGTATTAGTACAAATTTGCTATGACCAACACTTGTGATAGATATGTGAAGATAAAACGTTGTGCCTATTTTGGATAGTAAATTGTGTCAGCATTATTACCTTTGCATTAGGGTTTGAGTTGTATGATAGTCTCTTATATAAATATAAGGAAAATATAGATTAATGGCAAAGTGAGCAAACCATTTAAACACTGGACGATATGTTAAGAGGTTGTGTGATTTAGTTTGATGCAATTAGGATAACCATCTATTTTTAATTAAATTTATGTATAATTAAATTTATCACACAAGTATAAAGGTTGATTCTTTTGAAGTTTTATATGATAGTGTTAAGTAAAGTCATGTTTTAAACTAGAGGGACTAATTGTGACAATGTTTGATAGTTGTCTAATAGTATAAAGGTCGTTAATCGGTAGTTAGGAAATATACAGTGAGCAGAGTAAATTTCTTCCGAAGTTTGATTTCTTCCGAAGTTAGTTGTGAGATCATTTTGTTGTTCATGTTAATTCTTGATTCTTTAATAAGATTCATTCAATCTTTAGTTGATCAATTGGTGTGTTTTTCATAACA
>BJCM01062141.1:0-13365 GCA_018326385.1 Flaveria bidentis | reverse complement strand
ACTTTGTCTCTGAAGCTTCGGAAGACTTCATGTTTGGCTTCGGAAGATATTGGTCTTGGCTTCGGAAGATTTCACACTTAGAGTATTTCTTGTTGCTGGTGTGAGAACTTCCGAAGCTTCTACTTCAGTACTCATGTGCATGCATGCAGAAGGACTTTGGGTGTTTGGTTGCTTCAGCCTCTTCATAATTCTCTACATTTGTTTTATTTATTTCATCCATGTAATACATGGACTCTAACCTAGTAATTATATAAGCAACGCATAAAACGATCCCATACAAATGTTATAGTTTTATATTTTGATATTAGAAATAGCTAAAAAATATATTATGCTCTTAGCAAAATGCTATGATATATGTTATATACATAAAAATAAAATATAGTACGAACAAATTAATCCGAGCCATAACAAGCCAAGGTAACAAACAAGCTAAACCGAGCCGACTCGTTTTGTTACGAACAACACCGGCTCGGCTTGTTACGAACCGAGTCGAGGCTTGTTTACATACCGAGTTAGTTCGACTCGGCTCAGTTTAAATCAGAGCTATTTTCTAGCTATGAGCTATTTGGCAACTCTATTTTTCACACCTTGTGTTACATCACTAAAATTTTGTACGATATATGATTTTCTATCTCATGTACAAGATTAATAAGTAACATACAGTATTATGCAAGAGCTTAAAAAGATTGAACAGGTTATTTTAAACAGTAGAACGAGACTCTTTTTGAGAAGTTGCGCTTTGTGTTTATACTTGTACCTAAATTCTGTTAATTACAAGTTGGTAATTATATATAAGCCGTTAGATATTTTAGTGTAATTGGATTGACTATTAACCAATATAATCATGATATCCATCAAACAAGTTAGGAAGTGTGGAGTGTACGCTTGTTTGAGTATATTACGATCTTCGAAATTAAAAACCTTCTTAAGGGCGAAACCCGTAAGCAACGGGGGTTCCAAGGGGGCAACACCCCCGGGAGCGGGGTCCAAGGGGCAGAGCCCCTAGCTAGGGTCGAGTTGCTAGGTCAGCTTGGAAATTTTTTTATTTTGGTAAACATTGCTTTATAAAAAATGCACTAAAATTTGATTTTCTTGAAATTTCACATGTGAAATTAGAGGGTGAAAAATGTAAATTTTTAATATGAAAACTGTCTCTGGCAATTTCATCCATTCCCTGCAAAATGATAATTTCGAATCAAATGATGGTCACACTTGTTCTTTCTCTGTTCACGAATTCTCACACTTATCATACTTGTTCTTGAATTGAGTTTTATCCGATTGAAATTTTGGTGTGAACCCAAATAGTTTCAATATGATAACGTTTCGCGACTCTCAATTTATCACGAAAATTCTCTACATAAGGTTGTATTATACTCTCTTGAGGCCTTGAGGTTGTGTTGTAATATGTTGTTTTTAATAGGGTTATTGGATTTTAATAATCTCAAATTTCATTTATTGGTCGGGATTAATACCAACTCAGTAAATGTTTACAGATACTCCCAACTTCGAATTTATTTTCCTTCAACGGTCCTTTACTCACCGAGAGTTAACCTAACTAGTTTTTTTTTATGATGTGGAGTGTTTTTGTGGCCAAAGCACTAGACAGAAAGTTAAAATCTATAATCAAGTTCGTCAATTTGAAACTTCCACACAGAAAACCCGCCAGTCTTCACCTCTTGATTTGAACCACTGAACTCGTTGGAGGTAGGTTTCAGGTGATACGAATGCTAGACAATGGAAAACGGACTTAAATGAGACTAGGTGGTGCTGGAGTTGAAAAATGACTTAAAGTTAGCCCCATTTCATAAGAAAAAAACTAACGAATGTTAACTCTCGGTTAGTAAGGGATCATTAGAGGAAAATAAGTTTAAAGTTTGAAGTGACCGTAAACATATCCTGAGTTG
Source organism: Flaveria bidentis (assembly GCA_018326385.1). Classification (NCBI taxonomy): domain Eukaryota; kingdom Viridiplantae; phylum Streptophyta; class Magnoliopsida; order Asterales; family Asteraceae; genus Flaveria; species Flaveria bidentis. Next base: position 11,461 of record BJCM01062141.1, on the reverse strand, counting down.
TGAAAAATAAGCCTTTTTAATAAATAAGAAAACTTAAAAACAGACTACCTATGCGTTCACATAAAAATAATTGTTGTTTCCATCGGTTCAAGAACCACGAATATTACTAATTTAAGGTTTAGAAACACACATCTAAGTCATGATGCAAGTTTTCAACTTCTAAATCTTTTCTTTCACAAGTATAATCGCGACCTAAAACAATACCAGTAGACTCATAATTCTAATGCACTCGCTTTATCTCAAGTGCGCCCCTAATAATCTCAATAATAATTCGAGGACACAAACATAATGCTTTTAGTACTTAAATATCACAAAATAACATTTCTTATTAGCAGTGTTGTAAAAATATGACTAGTCGGCCAATTAATCGGCGACTAGTCGGCAATCGGTGGCTCACCGATTGGATTTCCCCTAATCGGAGCTAATAATGGTTAGTCAGTAAAATTGATCCTAATCGAGAAAAAATCGGCCCTAGTCGGTTGTTAATCGACCTCTATTATGCATTTTTGCAGAATCCGGCGAGATTCCGACGAAGTTAAAAAATTCTGGCGAAAAATTTGAAATTTCGGCCAGACTAAAGAACTCCTTTTCTATCATTATATAAAAATATCTAATCTTTCGAAAAAAATTGGTCTGGTCTTTATTGCGAGTACTGATGATCTAAGATTTGTTTATATATATAAAACTAAACATATTTATAAAAATTAAATATAAAAATGTGTATTTATATATATATATATAAATGAAAATTATATATAAAATTTCCAAACTGATTAATCTCGACTAATCCCTAGTCCCTACATCGCCGCCCGAGTAGCGCCTAGCGATTTTTACAACACTGTTTATTAGCACTCTTCAACAGCTTCGCCGATAGTTTTAGCTCTAAGGCACAAAAAATAAAATACACTAATGCGTTCCTTTAGTGAACATAAAAAAGGGTAATAAAACAAAGAGTATAAAGAAAAAGATGTTCATATCATACAAGGTAACAGAGATGCAAATAACCAATTCAAATCATAGTGTGTCATACAAAAGCCAATTCATAGTGTTTCATATATATAAGCAAATAAAACTTCTTGTAGACACTTCTGAATTTCGTAACATGCTTTGTAATGGTTTTATGTGATAAGGAGAATGGATAAATCCATCACAAACAATAATTTCTAATGAAACTCTTTCACTTGCATAAGATTCAATATATCTCATCATAGAGAGGCTGGACTCATGTGTGTAATAAGCATATGATTCCAACAAAGATTCCTAACAATAATAATAAGGCTTTAAAGAGATGGCAAACATCAAATTAAACCTAACTATACACAAATAGGAAAATGAAAATATCGGGATGTAATATAGTGAATGATAAGAACCAGATATCGAACCTAGGGAATATGTTTGTCTATCGTTACTAAACCTTTAAGATATTTAGACTACAACAAGATTGATCTGAAGAATGATTAGAACTTACACTGAAAAAAAGTAATAACCAAGGATGCTAATCATGAACTAGAGAAGTTCAATCAAAGAAGATTTAGCACCCAGGTTGTTGGTAATTTTAGTGTTATCGACGCGTAATTTAGTGTATTGGATTAACTTGTTGATCGAAAAAATAACGTAATAGATTAAACAAGTTAGTTGTCGCAGGAGTGCAAGCTCAATTTAATTCTAAATATTATTTGGGTTGTGTTTAACATTGGGCTTAGATAAATAATTATTTGGTCTTAATTACTACGCATCTAACTCTTGGTTTGGTAGTGTTTGATTAATCTGTGTGTGATTACTTGATAATTTCTGGGATTTTGGAGTAAGATCATACTCATATGGAAACTAGAAGATAATCACCAAAATGTAAAGAAAAAAGAGATATAGTATATTTCTTTCTTCTATTGTTTCTCACGAGAGAGACGATGAAATAATTTTAAGTTTTTTTCTTTTGTATTTTATGGAAAAAAACAAAGCTATAGTATCTTCTTTTCATAGGATTCTAAAGTCAAACATGAATATTTTGAATATATAGTTTCAATTTACTGCATTAGTAATAATTAAAACTAAAATTTAATTATTGTTTCAGACCTAGAAAATTCAGTGGGTTGTGAAATAAATGAAACCTAGTTTTGGGTTTAGTTTTGAATTCAAAAGACCTAATGGTTAGTAAAATAATTTGGTTGAGGATTCTGTATATTTTATTTCCGAGTCCTTTTATATACATGATGGTATGTTTGCATGGTGGATAGACTCAAGTGTTATGAGTCATGTGTGCAAGAATCTAAAATGGTTTGAGTAATTTAAACTAGTTCAAGATGAATCCGTACTAAGGATGGGAAATATACAAACTTAGCCTATCAAAAGATTCAGAAAATTTAGACTTGTATTTACATCTGGAAAACAATTATCATTAGATTATGTGTTGTATGGTCCAAGTATTCAAGAAAAATTATTAATGACCTTTTTGATGTTGAATATGTGTTTATGATATCATTATCTTTTAGCAAAGTAGATTATGTTTTTCAACATGTAACATGCTAGATTAGGTCATGTGAATTATTTTAAAATAAAAGACACGTTTAAGATGAGTTTAATGTCGGATTTTAATATGAATCATAATAAATATCATACTTGTGAATTAACTAATATTATAGAGAAACTGTTTGAAGAAAGAATTCTAAGTATTAGATTCATTTGTTGAAACTTGTGTATTAGATTCCTTAATTTAGACTTGTGTGATTTCAAAGCTTGCCTTCAATCGGTAATAAAAATATGTTACTATATTGAAATGAAGGATATGGGGGAGGCAGATGCGATCATTGGGATGAGGATTAAAATGAGTAATAAAATCTCCATGGCATAGTCTCATTATATTGAGAAAAATTTAATCATTAATCCTTTTCAAGTTAATATTCCTATAGGTTCTAATATTTAACTTGTGTGTGGTCAGGGTGAATCTATTCACAGATGAAATAATTAAAGTAATTGCTTATCCAATGTATATTATGATTAACACCTGACCTAATATGGTATAGCTTATGTTTTAAGATGAGTAGATTTACTAGTAATTCAATTACACATTATTAATAAGTTGTAAATAGATTGTTTAAATACCTGAAAAATACCACAAACTAGGGTTTGTATTGTTTAGGTTTACCTTTAGTTATAAAAGGGTAGTCTAAGGATATTTGGATAACTAAATGGATGTGTATTCTCTTTTGGAGAAGTTTGCATCACTTGATAATGGAATGTGAGTTTGTAGTGTTAACTCTAGCTGCATCCAGTGAGGAAGCTGAATGGCTAAGAAAGCTTAATTTTTGAGATTTCATTATGGTTAAAACCGATATCACCAATCTCTATCAAATGTGATTGTGCTGGCTAAGGATTATAGTTAGGTGTATAAAGAAAAGTCTAGACGGTTGTGTATTATACATAGCATGATTTATGAGCTCATCATGCATGGCGTGATGTTTGTTAAATTATTAAGATCTAAGTATATTTTGACTGATTATCTAACTAATGAGTTCAGAAGTGATCACGTGAATAAATAAGTAATAGGGATGGGCATAAAGTTCAATTTTAATCTCTTATGTTATGTCAAGGTGTCCAATTCCCATCTAATACAACATTAGATGTTGAATTCAATATGGTAAGCTTGTCATAAAGATATTAGAATATATTATTACAATCATCTCCAAGTATGTGTTTAGACTGTAACATAAAGGAGGTTTAACTTTAGTTTCTTAACTGTTCATTGATAAATTATAGTGCAGGTGCAAGAGTAATGAATAACCTATAAGAATATAAAGTTTAGTTGTTTCAAAAAGTTTTGGACTTAAGCTTTGATATATGCTTTGAGGCTTAGGACAGGCTAGTAAAATATTATGTCAAGTGGAGTTTGGATTTATATACGTATATATATGTTACCTACATGTATTTAAATGGATAACTTGGGTTCAATCCATTGTGACTCCCGGTTATTCTATTTATATCGTGTAATATACTAAGGTGAAAATTCAATTCATATGATATTTTTATTTATGTATACGTTTGTGTGTTTTGTGATGGTAGTTAAGTTAATCATTGATATCTTTAAAATGGGGAAGAATTGTTGGTAATTTAAGTGTTATTGACGCGTATTTTAGTGTATTAGATTAATTTGTTTATCGAGAAAATAATGTTAGAGATTAAACGAGTTAGGTGTCACGAAAGTGCGAGCTCGATTTAACTCTAAACATTATTTGGGTCCTGTTTAACATCTGGCTTAAATAAATAATTATTTGGGTTTAATTACTGGGCATCTAAATAATTGTTTGGGCCACACAAATAAAGGCCCACATGTTGTAAGTCTTTAAGTCTTGGCCACAAAAGAAAATGATCAAAAGTTTCTTTTTGGGGTCTTCATTTTATCTCGATCAAAAAGATAAGAACAAACAGAGAGTACTTTCTGTTGTGACGAAAAAAGGAGAAAAAGTCATGGTTATAATTTTTTTGTAACCATCAAAAGATCATAACTGAAAAACAAAAATTTCTACTCCATCAACACGTTTTCAGTCTAATCCAAATAATCAATTGCGTGCAACTTCCAAATATTCAACACAGGTGTCGTTTGTTTGAAGATTAAACCCGAATCTGGTATGTTTTCTATTCGTGTTTGTGTTCTAAACTTCCAAATATTCAACACAGGTGTCGTATCCAGTAGATCATGTAATAACTTGTTAAACAAACTCTGTTTATAAAAGTGTTCTTACTTAGATTAAAGTTTCAGACTTAACTGGCCTTAGGGGCTGTTTGTTTTTGAGCTGACCCGGCTGACCGGATGACTCGCTCAGTGGTCAGCCCGTTTGATTTCGGCTTCGAGCCCGGCTGACCGGGTCTCCAGTGCTCATCCAGACCTTGAAAAAAAAAATGCTGACCGGCTGATCCGCAGGCCGCGGCCCCCTCGCGACCTGCATGCCGCCACCCCCTTCGACCCGCAGGCCACCGCCCCCTTGTGGTGGTGGTTCCGACCGGTGGTGTGACTCCGGTGAGTTTTGTTACTTAAATATTGAATCGTTTTGGTTCCAGTTAGATACTGAATCAAACAACCAAGTTTCAGTCAGACGCATACGCAGTCAGAACTTCTAACTGTGTCAGCTTCTGATTTAGTTAGATCTTACCCAATCAGTGTAATCAAACAGCCCCTTAAACAATTTAAGATCCACCAATTTAACCCAACAATCCTACTAATATTGAAGCGGTAGAACGGACTAAACACCGGTAAGAGCGCATAATTCAACAATCCTCAAAATTGTAACATAATAAACAACACCAATAATCCTTAAATCGTGAAGTAAACCCTAAAAGTAATTAACTTATAACTTAGAAAATTTTAACCCAAATCAGTTAGATCCGGTCAGATTACACGAGATTATTAGTTTATTACCATTTGAGGTGTTTATAAAGAAATATTTTTTTACCATTTAAATATCGCACATATATATTTTAGCACACTAAAATTGAATTATCAGCATTCTTTTTTCTACAAAGGTTTTTCAATTCATACCTGTATTTATTTAAGGTTTGAAATTAATATATTTAATGTTTTAAATTATTTATGTATTTTTAATAAAAATAAAGATAAATGAATTAGGGTAATTTAGTTCGGTTGCACCATCTATTAGGATATTTTTATTTTGAGCTAATTACACGAAAGATCATTGTGATTAGTTTTGTTTTCACTTTTGATCCTTATGTTTGCAAAATTACAAGATTTGTCCACATGTTTGATAAAACATAACACAAATGGTCCCCAACTTTGATGGCCGTTATCTTTATCCGTTAAATATATGTGAAATAATCAAAATGACCTTATTTAAACTAGGATCTAAGTATAAATACTTATATTTATTATTTTATAAACATTAGAGTAAATTAATGATTCACCCCAATCCAACACCCTCACCATCACCCCCAACCGGCCTTCATCTCCGACTTTAACTTCCCGGCCACCTCCCACCACTGGCTCTCCACCCTCCATCCTTCATTGCCTCTTGCATCAAAACCCATCACTTCCGACATTGCAACAACATCTTTAAAATTAAATAGTTTCGATATCTCTAGAATGAAAGATCGAAAATAGGATGAATAAATTAAAATATTTTGAGTTCTAATTGGATGAAGCAATTTACCAGGGGTACGGGAGAGTGTGGTGGACCCATTTATATATAATTTTATTTTTAAAATACAAATAGATTTAGTTATCTTTTTATATTTTAATTAAACTAAAGACCCGTGTAATACACGGGTTCAATCATTAAAAAAAATTAATTAAAAAGGTTTGTAAGTCAGAATATTATTGTTAATATTTTGTCTATTGATTTTTATGTTAACTTTTTTAAAATCATTAATATATAAAATTAGTAGTTTTTCTTTATCAATGCTTATAAATCTAAATAATGTATAATATAAAATTAAATTAACTTATAAATAAGAACTTTAGGTAATAATCAAATTATATTGAACATTAGAAAATCTATAAATATCTGAAAACTTCTTTGTATACAACATTTGACGTTCATTTTGTAATTTTACCATCATTGTCTAATATTAATAATTTTAATTTATGTCTACTTTTAACTTGAGATAAAAAAAAGAGATTGAATCGATGTCAGGGACAAAACATGAATGATTACACAAAAGTTTGGACCATCTTTGTGATTTTTAAAGTTTGAGGGTCAAACATGCAATTTGTTTAAACCACATGGACCATTTATGTAATTTTCTCTTTTTGTTGACAAAAAAATAAATCAATTTCTTGCTTACATCAATTAAAACTAAATCAAAGTTTTATGTTTTTATAAACAAAAACATAAATTAATCAAATTGTTGTTAGAAAACCAAAATACTAAAGTTTATATTGAAATCAAAATCAAATCTTTAAATCGTACGAACCACTACTACTATTACAATCGAGATTTTATATATTAGCATTGAATTGAGACTTTGCAGAAGAGCTTTTGTGATTTAAAACTTGGGGTGTGAATGATATTAAATAGATTAATGAATGCGTAAAAGGATTAGTGAGTTGAACTTGAAACATAATATGATTTGAGGTAAATCGAAACCATGATATGCTTGTAAATTGAAAACGATATGAAATGGTTCATCTTTTCGTTTGAAAATCGATAACATGATTTGGGAAAATCAAAACCCTGAATTGATTATTTGAGACCTTTGATTTGATAAAATCTAAAATCGTTTCGGAATAGAAAACGCGTATGGGGTTTCTTCTCCTTTGCATAGGACGAGTGAATTATTCCACCATTTTTACTTGTTTGAATAAGCAAGAATCCAACACATTTCAATTCACAATTATTGGGATAGAGTCAACTTGTTTTTGATGAAAAAAAGTCAACTATAAGTCTATAATTTGTAATTTTTTTCAAGATTTTATATTGAAACCATCGCAATGTCTTTTGTAATGAGTTTTTTTCAAAGTATGATTGGTAGAAAATTAATTTAACAAAATGAATGCTTTAAAAAATATTTACCAAAATAGTTCTTTTACTAAAAAGTTAAATTTTCTTATTCATAATATAATTGGATAAAATTACTTTTGTTTTTACTAATGTTATTTAAATAAAATTAAAAGGAAAAATTTTTAATATAATACAAATCAATTTAGCATCTCTCATGATTTAAAAAAAATATTTTATAGTTGTTTTTACGAAGGTTTTCTTTTTCAATAACGTTTTCTCATAAAAAATATTAATACTCTTTTATCAGTATTTTTTTAACGTCTATTTATAAAATACTTGTTCTTATATAGAAAAGATCTTTTTATAAAATAAATGATTTATGTAATTTTTTAAAATAATGATATATATTAGATAATTGTTATAAACATAAATTTATATATAGTAATAATCATTTATATAAGTATATACATAAAAGAAAAAAAATAAACATCGTATACATACAACGTTAGTTTTGCCTTGCGAGTTGGCTCGATCTCGGCATATGAAGCTCGGGCTTATAATAATTTATTAAATGAATCATAAAATAAGTTCGAGCTTGTTTAAGCTAAGCTTAAGTAGAGTTTTTAGCAAGTCGGTCTCGAGTGGCTCAAGAAACAGGGTGACTCGTTTCTCCCCTAATTGTTGTTGGAAGTCTATTAGAAATATCCATACCATCAGTAATTGAGGATTACATTTATAATTCGTAATATAAAATAATAATAAACTTATTAACTTTTTTTGTTTCATCATGATATTTATATAAAATATTTTTAAAGAATGTATTTTTTGTTAAAAATAGTTTTTCTTATTATTTAAGCTACTTAAAAATATTTTCACAAAAATACATTTTTAAAAAGAATTAAAAAAATATGCCTATAATTGTGTGAAATTGAAACAAAATTATAGTAATTTTTTCAAGTTTTCTATGTAAAAATACGATTTGAAATTGATTATGAGTGAATTAAAATCAACCAAAATGTTTTAGAAAAATTTTATGATTTTAATTACGACATATGAACCAAATGTTTTACAATTTTATAAGCCTTTGTACTTGACTACTTTTAAATAATATTATTTTAAAGTAAAATAAGTTTAATCAATAACATTATATTAAAAAAATACTTTCTTAAACACCTATTATGGTAAATAAATATTCTATATACACTAACTAAGGAAAAAATCACTTTGTAATTATAATAATAGTTAATTTATTCGAATGAATCATGACTAATAATAAGGACGAATACATTTTTAGGCGGGAAACTAAAATAATGGAGGCCTAAGAAAACGACACGTGTCACTAAAGATATTGTTTTATTAATAAGTATAGATTCAAGGGTATTTTGATTATTTAGAAAAAATTAATTGAAAGTTAACGGCCCATCTAAGTTGGAGACCTATTATGTTACATTTTATCAAACCTGTGAATCGACTTTTTAATCTTTCAAACTTAGGGAAGGAAAATGAAAACAAACCTAAGCACAAAGCACATGAGCATTTCATGTAATTAACTATTTATTTTGGTGTAGTTTAGGGTACATTTAAATCACCAAATCTCACTGGTTGAATGTTTCTTAATGTCAAATCTAACATACACTCGCAATAACACCAAATTACATTATTTTTGAGTTTAAACTCATATTCTCCTCTCTTAAAAGCAAAGCCTATATGAATGTTAAGTAGTGATGGTAGTGAAAAAAACACTCTTACATTGCACTAAATTACATAATTCTTGTTTTTTAAAAGTTCTTTTTAAATAACATAATACTTTTTTTGATCAAACTACTATTAACATACTTTTTTCAAACACATATATTTGTACTTTACACGGTTTAAACTTTTTTTAGTCTTGAATAATCAAAAGGCATAAATGTTACGTTGTTATAAGTATGAACACCATAAAAAGACATGCAAAAATCCAGCATTTCAAGATCAATCATCAACAAGAAAAAAAGGACGAAAAAATGGTACAAAATCACATGCAAGTAACTAATCAAAGTCGAGCATTGATATTTTGGTCTTAGAATATGTGAAAGTTTGACATTTTTTTTTATTTTTATGTTACAGTTGAAACATACATTTCATATTTAAAGATTGTTATTTTGCCTATTAATATTTTGATGCTTTTTTCTTTGATCTTTTACTCATTAACAAATTGAATATTTGAAATAATACTTCATGTTGAGAAGATTATGACTGTTGTCCCATTCGCTTTTGTTTCTTTCAATATGGTTTACTCAGGATGAACAACTAATTTAAATAATGATTTTGAAGAAGGTGGTTTGTGATGTTAAGCAAGACTCTAATTTATATACATGCTAACATGTTGTTTATTTCTTGTTTACTTTAAAGAAAAATAAACATACATGGGTTCTCTTAAGTTAATAAACTAGTATAAGGGTAAATTAGTCATTATAAGTTTTATAATCATAAAAATAAATTAAAATGGGCAAATTTGCAATAACTTTTATTAAAAGAGGGGATAAATGCAATTTAAGTTTTAATTTGGGTAAATATGCAATTAATTAAATTTGTAAGGGGATATATGCAATTGCCCCAATTATTTACATCAACAATTAAAATATAATAAATTTAATATATTAAGAGATGATTTGTTATATAGGAAACTAAAGAAAACAAGAACTATTTTAAAAGATTAAAGATTAAGAGAGTAGTGTAGCAACTAAAATAAAATAGGGCCGAAGATCTGAGTATCTAACACCACACCGAGTAGTTTGATGAATGATGGATATACGAATCACTTCCTCTTTGTGATAATATTTTTTTAAACTAATTATTAAACTAGATATTTTCATGCAATTATTGAGGCGCGTTATGCATAATGATTTGAAAAGAGGTGATGTATTAACTATTAACGTTATATGATTTTCAGCACTCAAATCATTAAAGGGTCCAAATATTAACTTATTAACACACTCACAAATATAGATCGACTCTATACGTTTCGTATATAGCTATACGAAGTAGCTATACGAAATGTATAGGGTTGATGACACATAAAATGATTTATTAATGGAATTATTTACTCATATGTAATTTGAATCACATATTATTACAGTTTCTAACTTTATTAACCTACCATGAGGATAAAAGAGTAGTAGAGATTTGAATGCGGAGGAAAAGAACTCCCAATTAACCCGACCCAAAAGGGTGTCCCGAAAGATTGAATTTTTTTTATATTATCTTCCATTATCGAACTTATAGGGGTTATTATTCAGTATACTTTGAATGATTATTAAAATACTAACTTTTAATTAAAACTTAACATGTTAATAGTTATAACCTCTTAACTATTCAGCTTTAATGCTACCTCTTAATCATTAAGTAAAGAATATAAATCACTCCAAAATAACCTTTTAACTATCCTTAAAACATTATCAAACAGTTATTTAGTAATATTTGAGCCATCTACATATATATTTTAGAAACAGTACTATAGCACCAACATATCTTATCTTCTAGATCTGCTTCAATCATGTCAGTACAATTATATCAGTTGTCAACTTTGACTACGAATAATGTTCGGCAATATTCGATTATATAATAATCAGGATATTCATTGCATGCAGCAGCTTGAATCCATCATCTTCCACCAAAAAAGTGAAAAACAAACAATAATGTCAGGTGATCATACAGACGATGAACACCAAAACACCCAAATCCTCAAACATCTTCCAACAACCGACGGATGTTTCATGAACTCTCTTCATCTCTACAAAGGCATATGGCTCTATCCCGAAGCCCTATTAAGCGTCACATCAATGCAAACACACTTCACCCATCGACCCACAGATATCTTTGTAACATCCTTCATCAAAAGTGGCACCACATGGCTCCGATCACTCATCTTCACCACCCTCACCCGATCCGACTTCAATCTATCCGACTCCGACCACCCTTTGCTCCACAACGGTCCCCATGACTGTTTCCCCGTTCTAGACCTCTTCAAACCCGAC
>BJCM01062140.1:0-15327 GCA_018326385.1 Flaveria bidentis | reverse complement strand
TATATTTGTTTTAACAAATGACAAGTGGCTAGCTCAAAACTTTTTTTATGTTTTTACCTTATTACTTTTAAAATATGACGTTATATACGATTTCAATTTTTTTGCTTTAACATGTTTATATTTATTTGTGTATCAATGTAAATTTTATTCAACACAAAAACCGACTTGTGTGTAATAATATACAAGTCATCAAAGCGTAATATACAAACCATCAAATCTTATCACACACTTAATTTTTGTAACACTTCAAAAAAAAGATTTCATAAAATAAATACTAAGGTCCCAGTCGTCAAATCATCCTAACAAATTTCAACAAACCCGTTACGATAAACTGTTCAGTTCTTCTGAAGCTAAAAGTTTATTTCATAGTTTTACTAAAAGCTATGATATCTATTTTATATGTAATAATAGAATTTGTAGAAAATATTTACCAAATTAAATATTAGGAGGATATGTTTCACACATTTATGTTATAACACCAATCTGAAAGTCGGTGGAATTTCTTTATTTTTTTATTCAATCTCTACTATTTTGAAATATAAAAATTTTGGAATTTTGAATCATAATTTACTTGTTGGTTCAGTGATTTATTGTCGATGGATCGGGTTACGTAATTACAAGATTTTTCTAGTGATCGGCTAATGCCAAATGCGTAATTTCAGTCAACTATCTTACTAACAAAACACATATATTTTGAGTATAAATAAATGTACAGAATGTTCTTTCGAAGTATTTGCTTGATTAATATTTTCTAATTATAAATAGTAGATAATAGCTAGTATCAAGTGGGCTAATAAACTAACATCAAAACTATACAAGTGAAAGATATTTATACTAAGAAAGCTAAATCATTTTACATCAATTACTGGTTTAGGTTAACATATGTACATCATAGACAGACAATAGGCATATCAAAAAGATCAGCAACTTCAGTACAGTGTTATCTTCAAAAAGTCAAAATATTGCAGCCTCCAATGTATTTAGATACAAGCAGTCTTGTCTAGTATAAAAGTCGATCGACATCTCATCAAGTTGAGTACTGATCACCAGCAGTCAATCAACAGCTAATCAAGTCAACTGCTGATCGGGCAGTGATTTATCACTTGGTATAATTCGGTAGTTGACAGCTAGTGCTGAATCTTTAAGTTTTTGGTAGTTCCATTCTATTCATAGATAAATAATTTTTTATATTAAACACAAGATTTGTGTTTGAATCCTACAAGTTACAAGTTTTTTTTCTTTTTTCTTTTTACATTCCTTCTTTATATTTGTTAGATAAACTTCTTTGCAAATTAAAAACACAACTGGACCTTTAACCCATTGACGAGCCTATGCTTCTGGTAAACTCGGTGACCTAGGTTTAACTTCAGGTGTGAAAAATCGTGTTTTCTATTTTCTTTTTTATATTCGACCTTCTAAACTTACCAAAATTTCCTTTTTTGAAATTATTTTCTTTTTACTAACTTCTTTAACAATTTGTCTTCTTAATGTTAACTCATATTTGCATCACAACATGCAAGCCATAATACTCTTCACATCAATAGTTGTCGTAACTTCACTTCATAAATTTTTCTATATACTTAATCACGTTAATGAACCCCTAAACTTGCGTAATAAAATTTACTAACACGTAAATAAAAGGGGGAATCGTGTAGAACACGCGCTAGGCTAGAGCGTGCACGAAAGAAGCATGAAAAAAACACATAAATAAAAGGAGTTCCATACCAACAAGTCATTTGCTGAAATGCATGTGGGTGGATACCTGCACAAGTAACTCTGCTCCACGTGGCATATCCCCCCGACAATATTTCATCACATCTGTCCGTACACGTGTCACATGTTTTGCCCCTCTTTTTAAAAATTATTTTTATTCCTTCGTACACAAAGATTACTATACTAAACTACTATAATAACATAATTATAAATTTATTAACATATCTAATATCTTAGTTGTTAATAAATTCGGTCAATCGGATTTCATTGACACAAACTATACCATTGAATATAAGATGACTTAAAATGCTATCTTGAACTTATCAGTTATATACTCATTTAAATGATCATCGTAGAAAGTTATTATCAAAAATAATAAAAGTTTTAAAAAATCTCTAGCTACATGTAAACAATACAATGAGGTGTCAAATACATTTATGCTACAAGATAATTATAAATGAAACACGAACGACATTCTTTTTTTCTAACTCTCTTCTTTAATCATCATTGACCCAATGATCATCATGAGATTGACCAACTGCTTAACATATCCAACCTAGCTTGAAATAAAAACAAAAAAAATGCAAATTTTGGTTGTAACATAATAAACGTCTAATTGATATGTACTTTTTTCATATAGCCGTAGTAAATTTCACGATTCACTTTTGTTTAAATTTTGTATTTGTTGGTTCAATCCAACAATGAATGTTCGTGGCTCCTCAGGTTGAGTGGTGGGATGGTTAAAGTGGTGGCTCATAGTTTTGAAATCAAAAAGGATCATGCTTGTTAACTTATGATGATTAGTGTGTTGCTATGCTTTCTAGTAATGTAAGCTTCTAAGTTTTTAATGTTATTGCACTTTTTAAGTTAATTATTACTTATTTATACATTAAATTAGTTAATAGATACTTATATGATTAATGTGAGTGTGGGGTGCAATTCAAGGATGAACTCGGTAACGGTAACAAACCAAAAGTGCCGATGCCAAAAATACCAAAATTGGGTACCTGTACTAGTACAAAAAATGTTCGGTACGGTACCGGTACGATGTTTGAAGGCAAAAAATCATTAAATTACTAGTATCGTACCGAACCGAAGGTACTAGTACGAGAATATTCGGTACCGGTACTAGTACGGTTACCATTTGCTCATTCCCTAAGGTGCATAATGTGTGACGTTGTGAGGACTGTGAAGCACAATTACAAAATCCTCTTCCAAATTCCAACCCGATCAAAGGCCCCAAATCCTATCAGCTCAAACAAATTATAAAACCCAAAGCCCATTCTTAATTTGTTATTAAAAAGCCCAAACTTAAAGCCCAAAAGATTACATATGATGATATGAACGAAAACTGAATTCACAATTCGGTTTCGGTTAGGAACCGAACCGAAAACTGAATACATAATTTAGTTTGATTGTTTTGGTTACGAATACGAATCGGTTTTCAGGTTCTTTTGGTTTTCGGTTTTGGCACACCCCTATCTATACCCAGAACTTAAATTCTTAATTATGTAAAACCTCTATAATTTCTCAAATACAACAAGCCCATAAACCAAAGTCCAAGACTCCAGTCTCCAAGCACTGAGACTGAGTTATATTAATTAGTATTTTATAACAAATTACATAAATGAAATTTTTGTATATAGATAAAAGGAAAATGTGGAAAGTAAGAAAACGCATTTCTATATTACATATAAAGCATTTAGGAACGATATTTTAAGTTACTCTAAAATTAAGAACACATGTTTTATAAGGTACAATCATTTTTATAAGGTACAATCATGTTTTGGAAGTAATGAAGTATTTTTTTTTTATTTGAGCATGAAGCACTCGTAATTATAAAATGTGATTTGAGACTATTATTTAATTATTTATAAATTAAGCTTTTGCTCAAACCTTAAAAGATAGATTTGGGGCTTTATAATGAGCTGATTAAATGTTTGGCAAACTATGATCTTTAACGGTAGCTCTTTGAAAACCAAAATAGTCATTGCTTAAACTTTTTCATCAACTGGGTGAACTAATTAGTAGCTTGAATAAATATAATTATGTTAAAGACACTAGACACATCTTATACTACCAATGTGGTCCTAAACTTATTTTCTGCATTAGTTTGGAAAAATGATTTTTTGATAAATGATAGGGATTATTTGATAGATGTTACATATACAAAGTTTATTCCTTTAGAAATTTGTTGTCATCTCTCTACCATTAGGTCTATTCAGCTTCACCCTAACTCAAAGGAGAAGATTCACGTCTCATCTTCTCCAAACATTAATCAACATCAAAAGATTTTAGTATTAAAGAAGCACAAATGATAAAGCTTTGGATTACATTAACCGTAGAAATAAAGCTGCACATGATCTTAGACCCTAATTAAATCAACTTAAAATAACTCATGCTAAAGTGTTTCGTATTTCACTTTGAAGATCGGCATTCCTTTTTGTCCCGAGAGTTGTCATAGATTGTTTCAAAATAAGTAAAATGTTTATAAAACAAAAGTAAGTGTACGACACCCCCGCCACATCGCGCGGGTGTTTTTACTAGTTATATCATTATATACGGATTAACCCCTTACAATTATTTACATAATAACCCTATACTTGCTAACATTTACGTAAAAACTACTAAAATGTTA
Organism: Flaveria bidentis; assembly: GCA_018326385.1. Lineage (NCBI taxonomy): Eukaryota > Viridiplantae > Streptophyta > Magnoliopsida > Asterales > Asteraceae > Flaveria > Flaveria bidentis. The sequence continues at coordinate 10,976 of BJCM01062140.1, read as the reverse complement.
ACAAATTTGAACTATTTAAGGGCAAAATATTATTTATAATAGTATTTACATATTACCCCTTGTAATTAGTTACATAATAACTTTACACTTACTAACAAGTACATAACATTTTATATTATCTATCCAAAAATTTAAAAAAAACATAAGTTGTTTAAGATTTCAGTTATATATTTTAATCTATCATGTTTAAAAACTTTTTAAAACTACAATTGTAACCTGAGATTTTTTTAAACATTTTACACTATTTTTTATATTATTTTTTGCTAAACCAATTTGTATTTTTTGAAATACAATAAGTTAACATGTAAATATACAAGTAGTTATGCGAAATCCATGTATTTGATGTTTGAAAATTTATATTAGAAAAATCATAATAGACTTTTTAAAAATAGTACAAGAATAAATAAATATTAAAAACAAGTGTCGGATGTAAAATGTCGCCCCGCCGCATTACGCGGGCACTCTTCTAGTATATACAATCTCCTTAAACAACATACTACAAAAACATATTATTATTGCTTTTTCTTAACCAGAATAAGTTATTTATAAACTTAGAAAAATAAATAAATAAATGCTTGTAGATAAATGACGCAATCAGCTCCTCGTCTTTAAGGTTTACGAGTTGGTTTGATATGCCACACAATATAACCATAACGATAACAAAAGTTTTAGCTATTGGTAATGAAAAGCTAACTGGTTCGGTTGTTGAGTTTATTTTACGAAATAGTTTGGTTATGGTTTGGTTAAGCTATCGACCACTGGGCCTTTATTTTCTGGTTGTTTATTGGGCAAAACTTGATACATATTTCATATTTGAGAATCCGAATCTAAAAAAAGTAAAAGAAATACAACATATGCTCCAGTCAGGTCAGGTCTGGTTTGGTTTTGTTTACTTTATAAAACACATCGGTTCGATTGTAACCAAACTGAAAAAATTTACTATCGGAAAACTTATAACCAAACAACTGGTTTCTTATTTTCTTCAGCAATTCCGGGTTGATTTTCTTGGGTTCTAACTGGTGCGGTTAATTGACTTTTTTTCTCAATCTGCTAAAAACTAACCGTTTTAACCCAAGTTACCCCTCCTCTTCCTGCCTCCAATGATCTCTATATCGATTTACACAAGAGGTCGGATTTTACCCAGGAGTACGGAGTATGGGTAACTAAATACCATGGGTACTGAATTATATAGAAAATGTATAAAGAACAAAGTATCCATTGCATTATAAGATAAATAAACATATTTTAAATAGCAAATAAAACGTTTCCCAAACAATTAAATGAAGGAAAACAAGTTTGATGGATATAAATTGTTTACAGTTTTGATTTCAGGCCAAGTGACTTGCAGAGTTGCAGATGACTCACAATTAACAATATGTTACTTCTGCTTCAAAAAATTCATGAGGCTGCCACGGATTCCACCACCTCGTTTGTGCAAATATGGGGGTCTGGCAGACGGTTGAGAACCTGATCGATACTGAGGTTAATTCGTGTGTGGATTATAAGAAATGAAAATTACAATTCTGGGTAAAGATGATAGTTTACATGTTACAACCTCTGTAATCATATTTTATAATTTAAGATATATAATTCTTACAAAATAACAAAAATGTTTTGGTGGGACAAGCCAACCAAACCCGTTATGAGTTCGACCATCTTAAAAGTTACCCATCTTGACCCACCCATCGTGCTTACCTCAAACAAGTGCCATGAAACAAATGCATCTGTGGCTGCATATTTCAGCTGTTCCGTTGACAAAGGATTAGCTTCCCAATTTCCTAATCTAATCTTGGAGGGTTTAAGAACCTGCTTGCAGTTAAGCCTTGGTTAAAAAAACTGTACGATTTGTGATTGGTTTATCATCCAGCTGCTTGATTAAACCAGAGCCATAGTCCATAGGTGTTAAGGCCAAAGTGCCAAACATTAAAACGAAAGTTTAGACAGAAAAAAACTGCAGACAGACACAAATACTAAAGAAAGAATGTTTGAACCATTCTACAGGTTCATGTTAGAACAAGCACATTTTTACGACAATATTTATCTATTTTTTTTAACATAAAGCAATTTAGAATGGTGTAATCATTGAAAACACGTTCAGATTATCTTGAACCTATTTGACCCATTAATTTGTTCTCTTCATAGCTAAATTCTTTTATTTAAGATTAAATCAATCACACAACCCAAACACACAGATCCATAGTAGGGGATCAATTTTACCTACACTATGCTTGTCTTTGTTTTACGGCAAACAAGCATGTATACATAATACATGTGATAATAAAGAACACTACACCTTAAAAAAAGGAATCATCTTGGACAAGAAAAGACCGAGTATAACATTCACATTTCCTGATTTCTATAGTAAATAAGTGCTAATTATATAAATTTAATGTATTAACAAGCTTATAAATAATATACTCGTTAAAATAGCAATCAAGGTTTTCTACTAAAGTGATTTAAGACGTTTTAAGCATCTACTTTGAGTGGAGTTTGACCCATTTGATCCCTTTCCACTATGACCTGTTAGAAAAAATTACAGCCTAAATCAACCCATCTTACCCATGTTGGCCAAATGGGTTGAATTTGCTGCCTCTAGTATCTAGATATACGGTATACCTGCTTACATGTAAGTTTCTCAGTCAGTGATGACAGGCCCCACATCCTGGGCTCTCCACCAAGCTTTTTATTGGCTAAACTTGACAGATCTTCTAAAGCATCTACAGATACGTTATGATCATTAAAGACCTTACGAGCATCACCAGCAATGCCAACTCCGACCTACTCATTTAGAAAACATTGCATAAAAGCTGATGAGAAGCGATAGCTACAAAATAATGACATAACTTAAATTTCAAATCTACAATATCCGCTGACCTTTAGAAATCTCGAATCCCCAAGAAGAGATTTCAAATTTTGAGGAAATCCAGAATGAATAATATGCATCACATGGCAACGGGCAGCATCTGCACATATCTGTAGAACTGCAGCCTTGGATTGTCCTACACCTGCATAATCCAAAGCTCTCTGTATAAGAAAAGCTATTATATCTAATAAACCAGCTATCCCAGAAAACATATTAGAATACCCAAAGGAGAGGATACAAAACTCCGTTGGTGGATATAAATTTCTTCGAGAAATATTACATAGACCATGATGAAACAAGTTGAATGTTCAGTTTAGCAACCTTTCTTGAATGATGGTCTCCACTCAATGTCAAATCCAATAACAGCACGACTGCCATCATTGTTCTTAGTTTCAACAAATTTTAGTAGGTCATCTGCAGCTTTGTCCACCTCTGAAAATGTTCTGCTGTACACAATATGACCTCTAAAAGTCATTGCAGGATATCTCATCTTTGGTGTAGCTGAAACAAGAATCACAAATAAGATACTTACAATCACTTGTATTTTGGTACCTTTATAGCAATTAGTGAGCCTTTTCTTGTCACAATTACAATCTCAAAACAAACGCAAAATCATTACTGGTTGTTAAGAGAAGGATCACTTTGTGTGGCATGCAAAATAGAAAAATGATCACAAGTCCCAACCATTCAGCTATGTAAACTGTAGTTCTAATATAATTCATTCTACAAAGTTAAGCAACAAGATGACTGTATAGCATAACCCTACAACTGATCTTTTGCTTACATTGTTCTTGAAATTATTGAATTCAGCCTTGTGATCCATTTATGCACATGCAGTAAGTTTTATCTTGCTCTCTCGTTTGAAATCATAGTCAATTTGGAAGAAAAAAATGTCCATATTACTTCATCTCAAAATTTAAATACATGACTACAAATTCTTATACGCCAGGAACAATATACACACTCACACGCCCGAATAGAATAGAAGTTGCAGGCAACTAACAATCAAGCAAAATACTTTAAATGGATAAACAATTAGCTTAATTCCGAATAGAGATTTTTAGTGTAATGCTCTAGAAATGCTGTAATTTCATTTATATTACTCATTTCATCAGTTAGAAAAATAAATTTACCACGATAAGAGGAGCTGTAGGGGCTAGAAAACCGATTTCTAGGGCACGGCAACAGATAAGACGAACTTGAACCACCGATCGGACTACATTCACTTGAAGAGTTGTCAGATTGTTGTCTGAAGTTAAACAACGAATCGGGCAATCTCCGGCGAGTTTTAGGGCGATCTCCGTCGCAATCGGCGACGGGTTTCCGCGACGAAGAAGATGAAGCTGTTGCAGATTCGAATACAGCTTCGATTGATTGGAGTTCTTCTACGGTGAAATCGAAATCCCAATCGGAACAGATGCTATCTGTTGAAGAATTTTGATTTAGGTCAGTTTTTGGGGTTTCCATCAAGATTGAAGACGTCGGGAGTGTGTTTCGAGTGGGTGCATTTCTTTTTGAGTTCTTCCTTTATCACGTTTATAAGACGCAATGGGGTCCTCAGCATGGGCCAATCATATATAAAACAACATATTATTAGCCACAACTATCATAATGTTTATGTCACTGACTCTCTTGTTGCTCGATACGAATGTCGACCAAACAAAAAACAAACACCTAGATATAAACCCACGTCAAGTATCTCGCAACCTGAAGTTTTTGTTTTTTCAATTTATAGGTAAAGAGATCAGCTCAATACAATGCCCACGAATCACCTCTGTATACCACACACGCGCCACATTCTTTCACCGCAAAACAACCAACAAAAACATGTGCAATTCTTCCTACAGGTACTTCGGTGAGTTTTCCAATAGTGTTTTGTCTTATCGGTGTTCAGGCAAGGTTTTCTATCTGATTTATCGTTTAGTTACAGGAAAGGCGCAATGAGCACAAGTTCTATCTGATTTCCAATAGTGGGATTTTTATTGGTTATAAATGGCATTAAAACGTGTTAAGGAGATAAGGCGTAGTGATAAAATATGGTGTTAATGTTAGTATCAGGCGAGGAATAAGTGACAACAGTTAGTGGTTACGCATCACGTGTTGTCATGTCTTCGATAAAAAGAAAACACGAGAAACTATATATAAAAAACTTGTTTACAAGTGAAAACTAAAAGTCTCAATACATTGAACATACATTTCAGTGTTTTAAAATTTGAGTTTCTACAACTTTATACGAATTGCTTTGCAAGGTGCCAAGTACTATACGAAGGGATGGCGTGAAATTATTAAAAAAGTATAACTAGTTAAAACGTTGTATATTTTTCTTACGAAGTGATTATTTTTATACACTTTCCTTTTTACGTATAAACCGTTAAAACGCGTTACAAATTACACCACCGTAACCACAAGTAGATGCCTCAAACCTTGTTTTCTTTCTAGAGGGACCCAATCTTGCTTACGCATGTTGGTAAATATCTACTCAGGGGTCAAGTTTGGAGCACTGAATAAAAGAAAAACTAAACACAATTAGGTCAAACAAATAAATCATATAAAAAAGAAAAAGGTGACACTATTGTTGAAATTCATAATTTCCGTAGATAACAAATAGAGTAGGTTTACGTGACAAGTTTTCAAGAATTCACAACTTCATGTCTTCATGTATACAATTCATAAACTAAAAACCTTCATTCCTCACTCATATTCACACCTCTAATACACAAACCATTCGCCACCATCCATGTATCGCGTTGAAGAAATCACCTCTAGACGGGTCAGACCGCTCTTTCTCGTGGCTGAGCTACTCGATCTAACTCGAGATGATGAGCCAAGTCTCAGGTATTTGGTTGACGGGTTAGGTTCTTATATTGTAATTAGAATCTTAGATCCGATCGATCTAGTTGATAATTGATTAATTTGGACATCATTGATCTAACTGATGGATTGAATGTGTAAATACTAATTGTAAAACCTTATTAGCTGTTGATTTCCTGTTTAGATATATTGTAAATGTAAATAATGATTTTTTTATAACATGGCATCAATCTATCTGAAATCATATGGCTTTTCATGTTTAGAACTATTACAAAAATAATCACTTTTATGGTCTGAATTTTATACTAACTTGTGATATTTGTGTTCGATTTTGTTACAATCTGATAGCTTTGATCAATCAATCGATTGTGGGAAAACCTCCAATCTCGAAAGGGTATTATACATTTCTCACTACATGCTTTGAATTTTTGTTTAGAAATAACAAATAAATAAGCAAGCAAACAATAACATACACCAAGGATATATAGCATAAAATTTAAAAAACATACAATGATCTATCATAAAATGGGACAACATACTATGACTTTTGTAGCAACTAATACCATTCGTGCTTGATTTTGTTACAGGCTAGGCGCAACTTGTTAGCTCAAGATGTCTTTGATCGTGTCGAGAATGTCAAAGGCTTCATGAACGGCTGTAATCAAGCTCCATATAATGTAATACACGCTCATAACTGCTTGTTCATAATCTGAAGTTGTAACTAATAGCATTTGTGTTGGATTTGTTACAGTTGGAGAATCTATATGGCAATGATTGTTTTGGGATGTTGCTTAATGCTATAAGTATGCCACACACCTCCCTCCGAAAATCATTCGAGGGGCATCAGTGTCACGAGTGGAAGTAAGGTTGTAGCCTGCAGTTCTGGAGGTAAGGAAAGGCGTGCTGCTGATTGCTTTAAAAAAACTAGCCCCCACCTCGGATATTCAGACTATGATCACTGTTGGCCTAAAAGGGCTATCAAAAGAAAATGACACTGGGAGGTACGAAAATGAAGTGTATGCGTTACCAAAAGAGAACGACACTAGTAAGTTCGAAAATGAAATGTATGTGTTGCCAAAAGAAAACGACGTTGGTAAGTTCAAAAATGAATTGTATGTGGTGCCAAAAGAAAATGACGTTGGTAACTTCAAAAATGAAGTGTATGCGGTGACAAAAGAAAACGGCGCTGGTAACTTCAAAAATGAAGTGTATGTGTTGCTAAAAGAAAACGACACTGGTAAGTTCAAAAATGAATCGTATGCATTGCCAAAAGAAAACGGCGCTGGTAAGTTCAAAAATGAAGTGTATGCGTCGCCAAAAGAAAACGGCGCTGGTAAGTTCAAAAATGAAGTGTATGCATTGCCAAAAGAAAACGGCGCTGGTAAGTTCAAAAATGAAGTGTATGTGTTGCCAAAAGAAAACGACACAAGTAAGTTCAAAAATAAAGTGTATGCGTTTCCAAAAGAAAACGTTGAGTATGTGGCTATGCTTCATCTTCAATGGATCTGCGCTAAGTTGACGAAGGGGGCAACTAGCTCTAGTTGTACACTTGCCGCCTTGGGTAGTCAAAATATCTCTGTAAGCGGAAAGCTGGTTTATTAAACAGACTAACTCTCGAAAAACCTGATGAAAAGGCGAATAATACTCCATTGGCGGATATTGTGTTCACTAAGGAGTTGAAGCTATCCTTTTTTTTCAATGAAGAGTCTTGTCTTTTTAGTTGAAGTGTTTAATTTAAATTTATGTTGTGTAAAAGAAAATTGATTGTCTCACTTAAGTTCTACAAGTATTGTTAGTTCAATAAAAGGAGACTTTCTTGAAATTATTGTCACTGCCAACTTGTTCATTTAAAAACTATTGCATAAACATCTTATGATAAGCAATAACAACATAATAGAAAGAATATCGTGACATATATCAAAACTCAAATTTAAATATTTACCAACCTTTTATAGGCCTAGAGTTCCCAAAAGGGATCTGCACATTCCTAATCAAACCCTGGAGGGGTTTGGAACCTGCTTACAGATAAGTTTTGGTTAGAAAACTGTAAGATTTATGATTAGATTAATATCTAAACGCTCGATAAAACCTGTGAAATAAGTGTTTACAAGAATAAATCTTAGATCTTTACTCGGACACCACCTACAGGGGCGGATCTAGCATGTATTCAGCGGAGTCACAAGAATACTTTAAATTTTCTTGCGCATGCATATGAAAGTTATAGATTTACAAGTTTTTTGAGTGACAATAATATTTTTTTGAACGGTGACTTCATTAGTTATAAGAAAATATAAACTCAAACTTTGAAAAAGTTCATGAGTTAATTAGTTAAATAAGTATATAATTGCACTCCCACTAAATACACTGATATACCCTAAATTATACATGTTATATATAGATATACCCTCACTTCTGAGTAGTTTGTGAATAGTTTTTGTTGAATATTAAACTTAATTGATTCATATTTGAATTTTGAGAGTTTTAAGAAATTATAGAAAATTAATGAATTTAACTAAACCTAAAACTAGTAACTAAAATTATTTAGCTAAACTATCTATAAGTACAAATATAAAACATAAGAAAAGAAGATAAACTTCGTTAAATACTAATGTGATGAAAACGTAAATCAATATTCTAACCAAGTGGAATTTGATTCAAGTTATAATTAAAGTTTTATTATATGAATGGTTGTTACTAAATGAAACTCGTGTGACTTTCATTTAATTGCAGGCCCATAAATTATGTTAATTATTTGCTATTTGCTAACTTCACTTGAATGAGCCCAAGATGAGATTCCAAGAAAATAATCAAATTATGGTGAACGCCATAGTAAAGGATAAAACTTAATTAAAGGATAAAATTTAAAGGCCCAGGATAAAGTTCGAGGTGGTGCAACTATGCAAGATTCATACACACATGAAATTAAAAAGACCTACTTTCTTTGTGAGATAAAGGCAGCGACAACAGAAGTTTACATGTATGAAAAAGAAAACAAAAGTAGGCACTTTAGTTTCATTCAAATGGGGAACTTTTAAGTATGTTTAAAAAACAATCTAAAAGCAAGTTCGGGAAGCAAGGATTGAAGCATTCAATATTGAATATCATTCGATTTCGTCTCGTTTTCGATAATTAATTTTTGTTTCATTGATTCTCTCATTTTTGCTATCAAAGTTTGCAACTTTATCATTGTTCTTATATTTTTTTTCTTTTTGAAAATGATACTTTTTGAGTAAGAGAGTTGATAAAAAAGAGTTTTTCTTGTTCAACTTTAACAATTGGTCTTGAACCTTGTTCAACGTGCATTGTTGAGATTGTGTATTGTTTTGTTATCAGCGAGTTCTTAACAATTTAATACTTTTTATTATTTTATCTATGTATGTCTTTTTTTTTTTTTTTTCTAACTTTTTTGTTTTGTGAACCATTTGATGAATATTTCATGCATGTATGCTTCTTTATTTAGAATTATAAGATAGTTTTGCTTTGGTTATTTTAGGTAATTATATTATGTTTGTTTAGTTTTAAAAAAATGTATGGAATTAATTGATTATATATTAATTTAGTTTACTAGTTTTGAAACGATACATTGTTTTATAAACTATTTAAGAAGGCAAAAAAGATAATTATTAAGCCAAATATAAATTATAGTCTAGACGCTTTTTATATACATTGCTAAGTAAAAAATACATTCTTTTATAAACCATTTTCATATATCCTTTATAGAGCTCATGACTTTCGAAACGAGCTAGGTCATATAGTGTATACATTATCATGCCGCGTATAATGTCACCGTAACGTGCGATGGGTAAACACAATTATAATTTTAAATTCAATAATTTAATTTATAAAGAATAAATCAGAACTAGTAAACTAAATTAATAAATAATAAACTAATTTTCATATAAACATTTTTAATTGAAAAAAACTTAAAATATCAAACCTAAAATAACCAAAGCAAAATTATAGTACGAACTTTACATATATTAGCATACATACATGACATATTCATCAAAGGCTTCACGAAGCAAAAAATTTATAGAAAATGAAACACATAGATAGCTAAATTAAAATAGAAAGAATAATATTTGTGAGAACTCGCCCATGGCAAAACATGCTTTAAAGAAAAGACAAAAGGCATCAAATCTTGGTAGTTCAAGTTGAACGAGCTCTAAGAACCCACCCTTGTCAAAGGCGGGCACCTCAATTTTCAAATTTGAACAAGATAAACCCCTATTGTCAACGCTTCTCTTTTAAAATATACATTTTTAACATTATAAGTAGCTAACTTTATAATACTATCTAAGTTATGTTGTAAACTAGTATGTTTTGATTAAATATTTAGTTTTGATTTCGTATATTTGTTTATTAATCTTAAAACTTTATTATTTTCTCAATAAAAATGATCATGCGTACGGTTTTATGCTTAAAAATTATTGTCATGCTCGTGTGTTCCTAATCTTGATAGATTGCGTGACATATAGATTAGGTTTTGCATGTTAAAATTAATTACTTTGTGTTTTTTTTAAGCTTTAATTAGATATAATCTTAGGAGTATTGGCTCGGATTTTGATTCTATTTTCTAGTATGCTACCGTGCTACCTTATCTAAAACTTAGGGGTTATAGATTTTGTTTAAAACCTCCTACTCATTGCTTGTTTTTCCTTTCATTCGTGGTGTTAATGTTTAAGGTATTTAAATGGATTTTATTAGGTTGCTATTTATTTTAGGGTTTGAAAATATAATCTTAAAGATAAAATGGTAGAAAGCCTAGGGGTAATATTCCATTAGACATTATAATAAACATTTCTTGTGTTTCACACATGTCTTTGGTTTTCTTTGCGTGTAGCAACATACCTAGTTAAGCCTAGATTTGTATTTTGGAGATATTCATACGAGATATTGCATTTGTATCATTAAATGTTTGTTGGATTCCTACCTAGGTAGTTATTTCACGTATTTGATCATATTCAAGTTTTCAAGTTTGAATTCTTAGTTTGTTTATTTCAACCGCTGTGCTTAGATTAATTGATTAGTAAAATTGTTTACTTTGTTTATTAATAACTACTTAAAAAAATTCAATTAATTAAGTTAGAAGTTGATAGAGTTTTAGTAACGAAGGCTGCCAAACGTGTCTCTAGAGTTCGATATCTAAACTTAACTAAACTTTACTATATCACGACCGGTACACTTGCCATTTGTGTGAAGTTTAGTTGGGAATTTCATATTGAAAACTAATTTGTGAATTTTTTTTTTGCAATATATATATATATATATATATATATATATATATATATATATATATGAG
>BJCM01062139.1:0-20628 GCA_018326385.1 Flaveria bidentis | reverse complement strand
GTAGGAAAAGCTTCAGACTTAAATTTCAATGGATACACCCAAACATAGTGTGAATAATTATCGATTAATACCATGTAGTATTTGTACGATGTTTTGCTTAAAACGGGTGACGTCCAAAGATCACAATGGATTATATCAAAAGGTGCAAAAGTAAATGAATGAGATGCAACAAACGGAAGTCTTTTACTATTAGACAAATGACAAGAGTCACAAAAATCAAAATATAGTTTATTGCAATCAATTAAACAACGACTAGAAAGAGACTGTAAAACTTGAGAACCGGGGTGGCCTAAGCGATTATTCCACTTATTTGAAGAAGATGCAAGGAAAGCTTGAGCGGGCTGAGTAAACGGATAGAGGTCCCCTGTGCTTTCATGGCATGAAATTGGATGCCCCGTTTTGAGATCCTTCAACGTAAAACCATTAGGATCAAATTCAATGGAAATACAAATATCTCGAGTGAATTTTCTAGCAGATACAAGGTTTTTTACTACATCAGGTGCATAAAAGATTTGGTTTAGGTGAAAAGTTTTGTTAGGAAGATGGTGAAACCCATTACCAGTACCCGCAATTGGCAAAGTCTGGCCATTACCAACAAGAATATTTGCATTAAAAGATTTTGATAAATGAGAATTAATTTTAGATGTGTTCGAAGTAATGTGAGATGACGCACCTGTGTCCATATACCATTGTGGATCGTACTGGTTGAGTGTCATTATGATAAGAGCTGCTCTAAGATCAGTGGGACTCAGTGCATCAACCTGTTGATTAGGCTGTTGTGGCATCATGATCGGTGACAGTTACTGGGCCTGTGGCACGAACCCGGTATAGGCCTGTTGGGGTTGTGTGTTGTTGTTGGGCCTTACCCAATTAGAGGCCCAAGGTGACTGATGTGAGTGTGGACACGGAGGCAAAGAAGTCCACCAACCAGGACCAAAATTATTTCCATTAGAATGTAAATTGTAATTGTTTGGTGCAAAATTACTACTTGAAGTTTATGACCACGAACCATGAGAATGACCAGAGTTACCTCCATTGTGTTGTTGATTATACCTTCCTCTACCACGTCCGCCACGATAGCCGCGGCCATGGTCGCGTCCCCGTTGATTTTGTCGATAAATGCTATCAAACGTCTGTTGCGGGTGGTTAGACGGAGGTGCAGAATGGTTCGAGTTGTCACTGGCAGGACCGATGTTGGATGGAGCCGCGAAGGCCGATTGAGATCCTAGTTGAGGAGCATCTTGTCTCCTCTTTTCTCTTTCAAGCATGTCTCTTGCTTCATCCCATGAGACATTAGATTGTGTGATGAGTTGTGCCGTAACATCAAACTCGGTCAGAAGTCCTGCAACCATTTGCAACACCAGCTTCGACTCCGTAACCGGCTGGTCCACGTCATTTAATTGTTCGACAATATCTTTTAGTTTTTGAAAGTACTCATTCAGGCCCGAACAAGATTCCAGTTTCGTGGTGGTGAAAGCGTGAAGCAGCGTAGAGGCTCTTGAATTTTTGTTGTTTTGAAATACGGCTTGGATCCGATTCCAAGCCTGCTGAGCAGTTGATTCAGCATCAAGAACCCTCATCAAAAGATCATAACTTAGAGTACCATAGATCCATTGAAGGACTATGGCATCAATCTTGCACCATGCGTCATAATTATCATCGGATTCGGAAGGAGGTTTGGTACCATCGATGTGATTTAACACTTCGTATCCACGAGCATGAAGCTTGAACAACTTAACCCATGCCGCGTACGTGACTTTTACACTATGTAAAATTTTGACCTTGTTCTGGATATTCGTTACAGAATACACGGGATGTAATGGCTTCTGCTGTTCGGTCGTAACCGTGGAGGGTGAAGCAATTTTGTCACCCATGTTTCTGATCGAAAAGGGTTGAAGAAGATGGGATTGGCGGCTAGATTAGGGTTTCTCAGAACCGTAGCTCTGATACCATAAAAGTGTTTATGGTACAATTGTTTTCTCTCCCCTTTCACATCCACGATAATACAATATACAGAGAGAGAGTCCTAACTAATCTCCTATCAATATGACAATGTATCATTTCCTAATACAACGTAATATATATCGCTAATAGTTATATTATTCTAAAATATATTTAAATATTTATTACTTATAGATCTAACCTTTTATTATCTATTTTTATAGTAATATATAACTTAATCATACGAAATATTTATACATTTATGAATTACGTTGTTTATATATTGTTAACTCGTGTATTACACGGGTTTACTAAAGCTAGTTAATAAATAAAATAAGATAAAGTCGATGTTGATGCATAGATCATATGTAAGGAAAGTGTAGACTATTCATAATAATCATTTGGTATGAACAATATCTATTATTTCCTATATGATGCATATATTATATGTAATTTAATCTAATATTAATTAATCATGATTTAATCAAATGTATGTAGGAGAGTATATCGGATTGACTGGTGCGCGATTAAATGGTGTCGAGATGCTTGCATTTGGCCTCGGAACTCACTTTATCCCATCCATGGTAGTTGCCTCTCTTCAACACATCCTACAAATTTAATTTGTATCACATTCATGATTCATTGTATCCATATGAGTATGTTTAACGCGTGTCGATCGATTCTTCCAGAAAATAAAATCTATGGAAAACTCTCTTGAAAAGATGGTCGCTTCATCAGATCCATCAAGTGTAGCTACAATGTCCACGATTATTAACCAGTTTGCACAAGAAGTTAACCTCAAGCCAGATAGTGCATATTCTAGGCTCGACATGGTTAACCAATGCTTCTGTGGAGAGTCGTGTGAAGAAATATTATCCTCATTGGTAACCTTACGTACCATTTTATCACGATGTTGGATACGATACCCTTGAACATAATGTCTTGTGTTTCGTCTCAGGAACGCTTGGCTCTGCAAGTTCAAGAGAAATGGGTCCACGAGGCAATAACATCAATGAAATCCGCTAATCCATTAGGTCTCAAGATTTTCTTGAAAACGGTACTGTAACTTTACAATATATTACTAATTGATTCTTGATTATGGAAACTTATGAATGTTTAATTTACTTGTATATATGATAGATTAGAGAAGGACGGTCCAAAAGTTTCAAGCAATGTCTAGAGACCGAATACATTGGCATTTCCCATCTTCTAGGGAGAACGATTAGCAACAACTTCTACGAGGTTTCCCTTAATTTGCACAAGTTTTTGGATAACCACACGCGCATTGCTCTCACTTGAACTCATGTTGTTAGAATGTCATTTTTGCAGGGAGCTAGAGCTATGTTGATCGAAAAAGACAAGAAACCTCAGGTAATAAACAGATCTAACTTTACATCACTCTAGTTGCTTTTGATCAAACTCGCAATGACTAAATACAATGATAATGTATTCAAACTAGAGTTAATAACTTAATACTAATAAGTGTGTTGAACTTCGCGTGAGTTTTAGAATTTTATCCCAAACATTTAGTAGAGTAACCAAAACTTATAATCAATGGACAAAGGGTTCAAACTTATATGTTTTTCTTAATGAGAAGATAACGAGAAAAGGTTAGTAGACCCTTTCTTGATTATGGCCCTTGGTAACATTTAATTTGTGTCATATAGTGGGTACCATCGAAACTAGAGGATGTTAGTGATGAAATGGTGGCAAAGTGTTTATCAAGCTCTTTCAACGATGATGATGATTGGTTACCTTTGCAACTTCCCTCACGATCTAACAAAACCGATGTCATTGCATCAAAACTCTAGATTGAGGTTTAGCACGAAAAGGATCCTTTTCGATAAATATGTTTCAATCCTCAAAATAATCGATGGATATGTTTGCTTGTGCTTTACATTTTAATATGCAGGTCAAGGTGAAAAATAAATTATCTGGTCACTGATACTAGAATCTACATGTGTTATAAGTTATTACCAATGTTATCAAATTGATTTAAAAAATTAAAATGACTTTGCGTTGATCCTTGCTCTTGAATGAATTAATTTCATAACTTTTCTTTTGTTATATTTGATGATAACACCATAAATTGTTAGTTTTAGTTAGAGTTAAATGTAGTTTTTATCATTGAGATTTCATAAAAATTATTGTTTGAGTTTAAAAGTTTTAATTTTGTTATTTTTATAAAGATGCTTCTAAAAATTATCATTTAAATCCATTTAACTATTTCTAATAAATACCGTTAACATTTTCCGTTATGATTCTTACTTTAGGGATAATTGTGTCATTATATTTACAAAAGAATAATAGTTTTAAATTATAGTTTTTTATTTATATTTTTATAATTTAACTAAAAAAATAATAGTTTTTAAATTTATCTTTAATTCATCTTTTAAAAAGTATATCTCGTTTCACATCTTTATTCTTAAATTTATTATTGTTATTATTATTATTATTATTATCATTATTATTATTATTATTATTATTATTATTATTATTATTATTATTTCATTTATAATCTTAACGAGTAACTATTTTGTCTTATTATTAGGTTTTTAAAATTAACTTTTAATCAGTTTTTTATAAAGTTTAACCATATTCATAGTAATATATCATCGAAATCACACTATCTAACATAAGTTTTAAAGAACTAACTTAATTTGATATGGGGATGCACACGAGTTACTCCACAAATCCTACAATGATGATCTATGCTAACTTCAGTCTCCTGATCATCAAGTAGTCATGCTCCACTGCAATATTTCAAAAGATAATACCTCAAACACAAATTTCTTAGAAGAAAATCAAACTCTGATTAGTGTTTAGTAAATCAAGGAAGCATTGAAATTAGGGCTCCAGAGCAAGAGAGGAAATTACAAAAGTTTATGGTTTAACAATCTATGATGAATTGAATCTGATAACCGTCAGGATGGTCTCTGGAGGCATTACTTTCGATGCAATAGTTGCCATTATTTTTCGGCCCAAATGACCCATGTTGGAGAGGGGTAAAAATGACTTAGGGGAAGGTTTGATGGTTGAGGAATAGCGAGATGCGATGTGTATAGTAAATCCCTATATATGAGGTTTCACTATAGCTCCTTCAACCTATTTGTATTTTGAGGGATGATATAAGTATGTTGATGGAGAATCACAATGGAAGAAAACCCTTTTTTACCCTAATTTATATAATTCCTAATCCATTCTCAATCTTCAACCTAGTTTTCATATTTTAATAAAATCATATATTATTTCACTTCATCTCATCACTCATATCTATATTTTGAATAGAAATCAAACACATCTCTCACATTTGGAATCATTATATTATTAGATTTAGTAACCCATAACCCATGTATTATACGAGTTGAATAAAAAAATATTAATATGATAAATTTTATTAATTACAAAATTATATTTTAAAATATGATATGACTGAAATTACGTATGACAAAATGACTATAAGTAATAAAATAGTGATATCAAAATTTCAAAATTTTGTTTTTAATTTCTTTTCCAAAAAAATAAACATTTTGTTTTAGAATAAACCGTATAAAATTGCCAGCTTTAAAAATTTTCTTATTATAACTCCCAAATTTAATTATTTATTTTTAAAAATTAAAATTTTAAAAATACTAATTTTAAAATATTTCGTATTTTTAAAAAAGTTTTATACTTTAGAAAAATGTATTATTTTATAAAAAAATATGTATTTATAAATAACATTAATAAGTAGATCTATTTCTTAATTTATTAAATCTAAAAAATGTTAAATAAAATTATTTGTAATTAAGTTAATTATTTAATATGAAAGAAAAACGAAAAAAATTTAAAGAGAATAATTGTGATGTTCGCACATGTCGTCATAAAATACTATTTTATTATAGTAGGAAAATTTGAAGTCTAAACCACCCGACCAATGTCGATGAAAAACTGTAATTGTTAGCTCATTGTTAAACTTTTTTTTTTTTTTTTGGAATTATAACTACTTTTGTTATTAGTAGCAAGAGTAAATATGACATTTTATACACAAGTACAATACTTTAGTAAATATCATATAAGCAATCTATTTTACAAACAACACTGGTCAAGTATTTCTTAGCAATATCATACAATGCTGAATCCAACACTCCATAACAAACCAATCAAAACCTTACACTACTCATCACACGGATCACAATCCTACGGTCCACATCCCTCACACCCCATCAATCAACGAACCAAATCTCACCTCACACAAACACAAAATCTAAACACCCCCAATATAAGTTTCAACACACCCACAATCAATTCAACCAAAATCGCAAAATCAAATCAATTGTATAACGAAAAAGATGTCAGGAAGAGGTAAAGGGGGCAAAGGATTGGGCAAAGGAGGAGCCAAACGTCACCGGAAAGTTCTCCGCGATAACATTCAGGGGATAACAAAGCCTGCGATCCGGCGACTTGCAAGACGAGGTGGGGTGAAGCGAATCAGTGGGCTAATTTATGAAGAGACGAGAGGGGTGTTGAAGATCTTTCTTGAGAATGTTATTCGTGATGCGGTGACGTATACGGAACATGCTCGTCGGAAAACTGTCACGGCGATGGATGTTGTTTATGCGTTGAAGCGACAGGGGCGTACGCTTTATGGATTTGGGGGTTAATTGAGGTTAGTGGGTTCTAGGGTTCTTGAGTCTGATGGGTGTTGGTTAGTTAGCGTTATTGTTCATGTGTTGATTTGAATTTGTGTTACTTGTAATCTGTGTTCTTAATACGATATCTGCGATTGATTTTGCGTTTCATCTGTCTTAAATGTTCATATTTATATGCAATTCTGGGGATTTCATCTGGGTGTTTTAAGTTTATCTATCAAACTGTTAATATCAGTATCAAAGTTCTTGATTTGCTTCTGTAGGAGCACTGATTCTTTGGTTTGTATTATGTTTTGTGTTCTTAACATTGTGTGGCGTCATTTCTTTTTGATTTGCCATTACAATATGTTTAGGAATCAATTAATTATGGGTATCAATCGGATGTATTCTCTTTGTTTCGTATTCTTTTATAAGATATCTAAAATCTAATATTGATTACGAACGAATGTTAGATCCTCGTTTGATGTGTTTTCCAACGCTTTTATAACATATTCAATTGATAATAGCATCTTACTAACAACCATTTCATACTTGTGAAAGAATGTAGCAATAAAAAACATTCAAATGCGAAGGAAATGGCCTCTAACGTTTCATTTTTATTTCTATTTGAGTCAAATATACTAATGACGTTAGATTTTTTTTGTTAGTTTAGTAAATGACATACCTTTATTTATTAAAAAAATTCATCCATCCACACCTCTAATTCTTTTATACTATCTCTATATTCTCCATCTTTATGTCCACCATTAGTCCACCACTACCATCGCAACCACCTCCTTTATCGCACCACCGCCGTTGCCGCACCACCATCGTTGTCGCCGTAGGTTTAGATGTACAAAATGTTTTTGATACATTTTTAGATGTAGGTTTAGGGTTTCTATTGAATTACAAACCATCTTTGATTAGATATACACAAGAGTTATCGTTGGAGTTGTCTTTGACGAGTGGACTAGGGGATTTTTGGCCCATTTTTTCACAAATTAACTGATCAAAATCAAATTTAACATTGAATTGAACACAATAATGTTGAATTTGATGATTTGAAGATGATGATTTCACATACAGAGTGTCTTTTGTTCTAGTAGTTATGATTATATAAATATAATATGTGTTTGTGGTAGTGATGGGTGGCTATAGTGGTGGTGATAGGGGTTAGGGCTGTAGTGGTGGTGATAGGGGTTAGGGTTGTAGTGGTAGTGATGGGGCTACGGTGGTGGTGATAGTGGCTGCGGTGGTGGTGATCGGCGGTTTTGGTGGTGGTGATGATAGGGGTTGCGGTGGTGCTAATAGGGGTTGTAGTGGTGATGATGGGTGGCTATGGTGGTGGTGATAGGGGGTTGTGGTGGTAGTAATGGAGATACGGTGGTAGTCATGGAGATACGGTGGTAGTCATGGGGCTATGGTGGTGGTGATTGTTGTTGCGATGGTGGTGATAGGGGTTGCGGTGGTGATGATGGGTGGCTACGCTGGTGGTGATGGGGACTGTGGCGGTAGTGATGGGGCTGCGATGGGGCTTCTGTGGTAGTGGTTGCGGTGGTGGTGATGGGCTGTTGCGGTGGTGGTGGTGATAGGCAGTTGTTATGGTGATGACCAGATGGTTGTGGTGGTAGTGATGGGGGTAGTTGTGGTGATGGTGACTTGAAGAAGAGGATGTTGATGAATGAGACCTACA
This sequence comes from Flaveria bidentis, assembly GCA_018326385.1. Classification (NCBI taxonomy): domain Eukaryota; kingdom Viridiplantae; phylum Streptophyta; class Magnoliopsida; order Asterales; family Asteraceae; genus Flaveria; species Flaveria bidentis. The sequence goes on along the minus strand of BJCM01062139.1, from coordinate 12,384 downwards.
AGGTTTTTTATGTTATTACTTAATATTAAAGGTAATTTTGTCTTTTTAATAATATTTTTAACAGAAATTTTAACAGTATAACTTATTTGAATTTAAATGGAGATAAAAATAAAACGTATAGACTCAAATGAGGATAACATAAAACGTTAGGGGTCGGATGACAATTTTGAAACCGTAAGGATGCAAGTGGTTAAAATAAACAAACCTTAAAAATGCAAATGATTATTTGTTTATCTATATATTTGGTAAGATATTGTTTGTCTATATTAAAATTTTAATTTTTTTTTGATAATGATTATAAATAGAGCAAAGTAAATGTAAATGTATAATTTTTTTTAAATTTTTTTTCTTAATGTTAGTTTGGTAGGAGGAGATTATAACTCCTAGTGATCAATATTTGTTAGGGTTTTTTCAAGTGTTTTGATTATTATTATATTACGGACTTTTAAGTTGTATCTAGAATAGTGCAATTTTCTGTTAATCTTTGAGTTTCTAGTAATTTGATTGATTCCGTATCTTAATCATATATTCAACTAATTAATGATTGATCATAAGTTCGGAACCAAATAAAAGGCACATCGGCTTGGAACTGGAACATCAAGTTGGGGTTCTTCCCCTGCTATTTTTTTACCTTGATAATTTTTGACCATTGAAAAACGATTATAAATTTAATAGATAATTTCTTTTCCTCTTAAAATGCCATATTATCTTCTATACCACCACAATAACTATTCTTATTTTCATGCAAAATATTCACAATCTATTTTTTTTTTCATTCTATAAATTGTGAGAATATATATCACGATGGACTCATCATCATTAGTTGATGTTAACATTTTTCTTCACAAAAACTATGGCTGTAATCGAAACGCTTGATAACATTGATGGTACACGTTGTAAGGGTGAAAATGTATCCCATCAACGTATATTTGACATTCATTCTTAGGTGTCAAAGAGTTCCAATAGACATCAATGTTTTTGATTAGTTCCTCGTATTCAACATCATAAACGGAGTAGCACCATCGCCTTTGTTTAAGGTTAGATAAGAACAATTTTTGCTCAAACTAATGAAGATAAAATTTTTGATATTACAGTATAGTTTTGTTTAAAAACGTAACAGAGTATATATGTTAATTAAAACAAGTTTAAATTTAAAAAAGTTAACAAATGCAACATATTCATTTTACTCCTTCCAGTAATTAGTATTTAAATACAACAATATCAATATTTTAAACTTCATCGTTACATTTTTTTTGAACGGCCAACGAATAATTTTTAAGCCCGGTCACCCGGGTAAACCCAATGGCGAAAGGCCACCCACGCCCGCGATCACAGACAGCGCTGGTGACCCGGCTCGCCTACCATTTCAAAGGAAACCTACCACCAAAAGATCCACTGGTTATATTGATTGGATCTAACACACAACTCTATTTTATTCAATTCTCCCTCTAAACATTTAATAATTCGTGTAGCATAAGAATATGAATACGCTGAAATGACATGGGGATATGCCACAAAAAAGATGATTGTGTTGCCAACCCTATCCCAATATTTTATTATATTATCCTATTTAAATCTAAATCATGAATGCATGCAAATTTTATATAATACATGATTTCTTTATATGGTCTTATTATATCTCTTCGCATAATATATTAAAAGCAAGAGCTAAATAAAACACCAGATATACGAATACATGGGTTATTGATTTCTAAATACATCTATATATGCTTTGACCCCTTTATATTTCACAATCTTTGATCCAAAACTCACACATACTTCATGAACATGAGCGTCAACGACGACGACGATCATCAAGAACTCGACGTGCTCGAGACGCTTTCCCTCACAGATTTCCCCTTACGAGAAGACGATCACTCCGATTCTGTAGATCATCGTCACCACAACTCGCCATCACCGACAACCGAAGATCTCTTTGAGTTCTGTAGCCGAACAATAATATCCGGTGGCCTATCTGAACCACACAGAATGTCCCATGCAGAAGACATGTTCTACGGTGGCAAACTGATCCCCATCAACGACCAAAACCACCACGAACAACCACCAAAACCCCCGAATCAATCGAATCAATCACGTACCGATAGCCACATTCATCGCAGGCGGTGCGAGTCAATGCACGAGCTAAAGAGCTCCAACAACAAAGGATCTTTAGGCAAACTCGTGAGAAACAGCTACTCATTGGATTACAAGAAACTTAACCGTAACTCGAGAGAATCGGAGCTCCACCGCAACAATCTGAGCGGTAAAACCTCGTCTTCGAGGTGGTCTGATCTTGTTTTCGGGCCGTTGAAGGCGCCACCGGAGATGGATCTACAGGACATAAGAAACCGGCAGATTGTCAACACGTCGAAGTCGTTGTTCCCCGCGGTTGAACCGAGCGATCGGGTGGCGGTTCGCGGGGTCGGTTTTCGCCGGAAAATGTCATGGGGGGTGCTCGGAATCCTCAGCTGCAGAAGCTCCGGCAGCGTTGCGGTGGCGATGCCATTAGGGTATGAAAAGTTAAGTTTAAAGAATTGACACGTTGTGCCCTTTGTGTTATGAGAAATGCCATATGGGGCACTAAGTGAATATTTTTATTAGGGTTTTGGAGTTGGGTAGTTTGTATGGGTGTCAGTACAATCATCTCATGCTTAAAGGTACAAGCCATGATGCATTTCTTTATATTATTTTAGTGTTTTTTAAGGGATTATGAAATTATTGTGTGTGGTTATGGTTTATGGAGTGTGAGGATGAAAATGGGTCATTTTGCTTTTGTTTTTTTTTACTATTTAGATGTCTAATTCATGTTCTAGAAAGACTCTAGGAGAAGAACATAATATCAACTATCAATCATGTGATTTGCTAATTAGATTTAGTTACGATTGATGAATCTAGACACTTATCTGACTGTAGAGTAAGTGTTGTAGGCATGTTAAATATTAGGGTCGGGTTCTATTAATTTTAAAGGTTTTAGATTTATTTTTGGGTTTTGAGACATATCTTGTAAGTATTCTTTTTCTCATACCTTTTATATTATTTGTTAAGGTTGAATGAAAAGTGTTTTAGATTCTTTGAGGTATACATGTTATTTTTTAAACCGCTGTGGGATGATAATTTATATATTTAATCTTCATGGTGAACTATTTTTATGAAAGATGTTTAAAATAAAAGTGTGCTAAGGACTTGAAATCAGTTGAGCCACTCATGTCCTTGTTTGTTAGTGATGTCATTCGAAAATCATTTAGGTGTCATTACACATCCTATAGATTTGTTGGACAATGAGACTCTATGTATACCATTAGCAACTTTGATTTAATTAACTAAACTCAACTAATACCGATTTTATGGTTTTATACGAAAAGTGTTAGGCTGACTTGCCTAAACTATTAGGTCGAAAGCCGAACATGTTGTCTAGTCTATGGTCTTAGGATTGGCACTATATATAACACAATATATATTAATTGACATAGATAGGATTATGAATATATTATTCATTATTATTGATTGGAATCTTATTCCATATGTGCATATACCTTATAAGGTAACGCCATTGTAGACAGGTCTCACGTCCCTTTTCTTTGAGGGGTAGTTGTACTCGATATTGGCAGCTAGCAAGCCTTTTTATTCCATCATTTTATAATAGTGTTGCCCATAAATGCATGGGTACCTATAGTTGAAGGACCAATATGGTAATTACTAAGTTCTTGAAGGTTAAACAATGTCTATACATGATAGAACAGATGCGTGTAAAAATCTAATAGCTAATCTTTGTCTCTTTATTTATTTATAATTTGTAATGGCGAAAAGACGTTTTTGCTGTTGTCAAGTTTTTCTGCTGACCGACAATTATTGTGGGAAAGTTAGTTATGCCAACATATTGCGTTTTTAAAGTTAATAAAAACATATTTTAAGATAAGTGGAGTTTTGATTTGTTTGAAGTTTGAACCCTCTAAGGTGTCGAAAAGATTTACATGTTGACCCTTGGATATGTTTTGGAGCTGGTCAATGTTATGTTTTTGATACCATTTCTCCATTGTTGTTCATAACTTAGTTATGTAAGCACGCTACGACGACTTGGTTTTAAATTTAAAATTCTGTAGTTGCATCTATTTGGAACATTAACCGTAGCAATAACCAATGGAGAGGGAAACCAAAACCGTAGCATGGCAGCAACGTCGGAACTCTAACCATAGCCATGACGTTTTCTTCTTCATGGAACTTCAATCCTAGTCGTTCTAAGGCCACTGTCACAACACCTCGTGCTCATGCCAATACTGTTGCCTTCGTGCTTCTACCTCGTTATTGTAACACATTTGAAGATGCATAAGGTTGTTAATTTTTAAATTTCTTTTTAAGTGTGTATGGTAGAATTTTATATAATATGAGACACCTTTTAGTTTATTTTGTTGTAATTTGTATAATCTATCTGAGTTTTTAGGTTCATAGGTGCAAGAATATTCTTAGATCTTCTAACTGTTGACATGTGAACATTGAAACCATAAAAGTTTTTCTTTTCGTTTTTAAATTTTAACATGCAAACAACTTTGTATTATATTGTTTTTTATTTGAAGGTTCGTTAAATATGCACACTTTTTGGGTGATTTAACTCTAAATTCCGATGAATTAACATCCCTAGTGAAAATGGTAAACTTTTTTAATGTTCACACATGAATAACTTTGACAATAATGGTAAATTAGCAACTTTTGACAAAATTATTGAAATTTGTTTGTTCACATGTAAACAAAATTCATGTTCACACAGCTTATGATGCAAAGAAACCAAACATCAAAAACAATATTCTCAGCACAGATAGACAAAAAAACCTTTGACATAACAAACAATGATCCCGAGTTACAAGCTACGGTAAATTGAATACCAAACACGCTTCAAACGACAAAACTCTTCAAGCAAACATAACAGAAACAACATGCGATCAAAAAGAAAAAAAGATTCATCAGTTACATGTATAAACTCCACTCTCGTATCTATGAGCAACCTCATAGAAGTCTGTTTTACCCTCGGAAACAGGCTGCAGAGAAATCCCAGACAACGACCTCGTGCCTTGATAAGAAAACTTTACATAACCAACAACCTCGATCTCCTCGCCACCATCTTCTTCACTAATATCCACAGGCATCCTTGCTCTCAACCTAACAGGGTCTCCTTTCAAAGGGATTTCATCAACATGCCACTGTAATTCTCTTTCAGACCTGTTTAGTACTGCTTTTGGAGAGACATTCAGCAATCTCGGGTCAACTGGAAGTTTAAGAATAAATGTAACATCGGTCAAAGGAGCAGGCAGATCAGGGTTTGACACGTATTGGATCATTACAGATAGTAAAGTGCCACTGTGGCGTTTGACCAGTCTAACTCTCAACGGCAGAGGAGTTGCACGAGGTTGAAAACTGTACTTTAGGATAGGTATTGGTTGATCCGAAGGTGTGGTTTTTACATGAAACATTTGGTTTCCCAGACTGCTTACAGTAGAATTATGCATAACAAATCTTTTGACACCGTTTGTATTTTCAATCTTGAAAGAAAACTCGGTTTCTGCATCTGTAGATGATTTTGGAGGTAAGGTTTTTAAGTAGACAACGCCCATTAACCCGACTCGTGCAAGTAAAGACTCCCTGAATTCAGCATTGATCACTTCAAAAATGTACATTTCAGGGCCTTTCATTTCGGGTTTTTTGACTACAAGATCTTCGAGAGGCATATCAGCCCCTGCTGCAGGTTTGGTGGTCGGGGCGTCACTTGTTTCCAATAACTCAAGCCCACCAAGACCTTCGGGCTTTGCAACCTTTTTCGAATCAACAAACTCTGATGCATCCAAACCACCACCCCAAGCTTGATTTATACCTTCAAAATCTTCAGGTAAAGTAGAACCGTCTTTACTAAACTCTATGCCGCCATAATCTCCTTCAAAACCTTCAACGCCTATATGAGTTGACTCTGTAGCTGCAGCCGGTGGTAATGTAGTGACCTCAAGGCCCGACAAAACTACCGCCATATCAGAACCTTGATCCTTATCTTTCTTGAACCCACCAACAAGTTCAACAGGTCTATCAAGATTATCACTAGCAGCAAACGGGTCCTTCTCCACTTGATCATCTTCTTGTTTTGGTTCATCTTGTTCAACAGCCGGGCCCTGTTCCGCCCGAGCAAGTGTAGCCGCCACCTCATCACCAGCCTCCAAGGTCTCGGGAGGCAACTCAAAACTAGCACTTGAAAAAGCCGATTCACCCGACTCATGTTCAGCAGAATGAACCTCTACACTACTCCAATCATCAGCTCCCCTAATCTTACTCTCAGTACTCAAAGCCGAATGCACCATCTTCGCAATGCTATCACCATGCAACGACGCAAGCATTGCAGCTAGCCTAATACTACTCACACCCCTCAAAACAATATCCAACGCCATATAAACCTCCGCGTACTTCCTCCCAAGCTTCTCAGGCGTAACATCCACACCACGACAAGCGGTAACCACAACACTCACAGCCTGATTAACAGTGTTGATGCACTCAAACACATTGTTCACACAATCATCATCAACAGTGGTGATCCCCAACACATAGATAGAATTCACCAGCCTGTAAACAACGCGATATCGGCTCTCAACGCCCACGATCACCTGCCCACTGGAAGCGGCTAGCGGATCGTCTCCTAACGAGGTGTCACCGTCCTCCGCCGTGTGGTTCTTTCCGGTGGCGAAAGCGATACGCGTCTGCCGGAAAGCTGAAAGCGCCACCAGGGCTCGTGCAGGGGGGAACCACTCGCGTGTTTGAAGCAGGATATCCGATCCATTCGTTGGTTGAAGAGATAGAGCTAAACAAGACATGATTTTGTAACCCTAACCCTAACCCTAAGTTTATTTACAATTAGGGTTTAAATCTGAAATTGATAGGATCGGTTCAGTCTACGGGAAATCATTAGGTGATTATAGTTCAATTGAATTGCAGTGTTCAACGATTAGATCGTACATATAGTGTTGATTTTCTTGGAGAAGAAATGATTTGAAATTGAAATTTTGCATTGATTTGGGGGAAATTGAGATGCGTGTGAGAATTTAGATGAAGAAATAACTTACTGTTGTAGCATCTGGAGCGTATGTGTATCCTTGAAGATCAATGGAGGTTTTGATTGTTGATTGTTGAATGATTGTTGCAGAATGTTGACGATGATGCAATAATTCTGAAGATTTGGGATCGGGGCCTGTTGTTAGCCAAATGGTATGTCATATACAATTATTAAAAGACTACTAAACAAAACAAATTTTAATAAATGAATGTACATGAGCGATGAATTCAGTTTGATTATTTAAATGAACGTACATATGCTTATGTTCATTCATCTATGCCGGCTCTTACATAATCTTAAGTTTTTGTTTCTCCCAATGTTCATACCGTGTTTTGTTTTATGTTTTTGAATATCGTTTTATGTTCTTAAGACTTTTTTGGTTGACGAACAAACACGAAATGTTTATTTCATTAATGAATGAGTATGGACAAGAAATATAATTTAGTTATGTCCGTTTGTCTAGAACACTAAATGGATGAACATGTACAAGGTTTCATTTTGATTCGGTTCATTTACATCACTACGTCTACTAGTGACTAGTAGATAATATACCTTCCTTAAAAGTTATACAAAGCAAGCCAATTTTCACATTCACTAGAATAACCAGAAACTGACTCATGTAATTGAATCAAACTAGTTTAAACTAAACTTAACCTTATCAGAATTCTATACGTTTGGTAATGTAATGTTTTCTATTTTCTATTTTATCTCTCATCTTAAAAAATGAAGAGCAACTACGAAAACATATGATGATGAAGGAGAAGGCCGGATCCAACCACTATCTTTTGTTTGTTACTAGGGGTGAACAAGATCGAGCTTAGGTTCAAGAAACCTAATTAACCGACTCTGAACAGCCCAAGACCGACCTAACCCTTATTGCTTGTCCTTCGGTTTCAATTACAAAAATTTCGAATTTTGATTTAGGCTGATTAGGTCCGGTTCGGTTTTGATCTTTTGTTACTTCAGGATCCAAGGCTTCAAGAATTTCTATTTCAATCATTCAATGCCACATTTACTTGTGAGACTAGAAGAATGCATGGGCCGTTAGCCCATCACAAGTGGGAGTTAATGGGTCAAACTTATCTAGGCCTAAATCTATACATCAAGCCCAATCCCAGTAATAAATACGTTATCAAAAGTTTGAGATGTAAAACTAAAAGTAAAACCTTATCAAAACAATGAGTTAAATTACTATATTAGCATACATCACAAGTTAAAAAGAGCCGAATTTAAGATTGGGTTTTTTTTGAAGTTTAAGCTTAAGTTTTTTAAAGCCAAATAAACTGAGCTTGGACTCAACTTAACTCAATTTGCTTACACCTCAACTCGTATAAAATTATTTGACGAGCAAAAGATCATATAATTGCTTACCGTCTTTCTAATAATTTTCATACCAATGATATTTAGCCCAAGCGGTTAAGGTGATGTATCAGGCTGAACCCGATTAAAATAACATTTATCATCCAAAGCATTATTGTATATTTGTTGTAAAAAAAACTAATAATTTCCTTCTATAAAATACAATCCAACATGCATTAAAGGAACTACTGGTGACAATATTATTATTTTTCTAAAATTTTCAAGATGAATTACAAAATCCGTTATTTTAGTCTCTTTTTAGATTAAAAAAAGTTGAAACCTAATTCACTTTTCACTGTTTCAATTTTAAATCAGAATTGACAACACATGTTTAGCATTTAAACTAATTAAATTCCCTCTTTAGCCACGTAGTCATGTCGAGTGTTTCCATCAAAATCCTAACAATGTAGAAAACATCTAAACTAAAAGGTGATTGATATCCAATAAAGTGGACACCTCTAAGATAAAATTTTCAAAACTTTTAAATAATAAATGTTTTAAAGGTTTGGAAAAAAATATAAAAACATTTCTCAGAATTCGAAGTTGGTATATTGTTCTAAAAGAGCATTTAATATAAATGATAATTCTTTTATATACATAAGATCCTTTTAACCAAATTTGTTATTATAATACATCTAAACTCAAATTTAACTTAATAGAGCATTTAATATAAATGATAATTCTTTCATACATATAAGATTCTTTTAAGCAAATTTGTTATTATAGTACATCTAAACTCTAATTTAACTTAATCTAGCATATTTTGTGTAGAATAATAATTACGGGGTGTTTATGGTTCATTTTCATCATGTGAAACCGTTGAAACCAATCATCGTTTTGTCTTGTATTTTGGTTTTTTGGGTGGAGTTATTACAAATTGTTGGGCGGTGACTTATAAATATTCAAGCCAGCCTGATCGTTTAGCTTACAATCTAGACAAAGTCAAGAACCAAACGCTTGATATTTATAATAATGTTTTCAACGATTTTTTTAGCAAAATACACCTAAATTTCTTAATACACATGTTCAAATAATTAGGATGGACCAGATTTTTTTGTTTGAAGGGCTCCACATTCTTGTATGTTCATGTACCATTGAGTTAACTGAATCTGTTCAATTTCATGAAAGTTAAGTGTCGGAAAGCTATAGTAAGTGTTGGTCATACCTTTAGTAGCTCTTCTAGAGTCACCGAAGGTTGGTACACCAACCCTTTACATAATAGACCATGTCTTGACTTGTAGATGATGGACCATGATAGTGTGTCATGTAGGTGACACCATGAGAGTTTTTACTTTTTAGATAATAAAAGTGACCTTCTCCAAGATGAAGTTCACGTGATGGTTCTCTATTGTTTGATGAAAAAAATAGTGTATTTTCACCAAGTGTAAGTATTGTTTTTCTTAGAATTTGGACAAATATAATTATATTATACTTTGGTTAATATAAATACTATTTTTTGAAGTGATAAATGAGACATCGATGTTTAAAGCTCGAACTTGAACTAATGAAAGATGAGAAAAGAGAGTGGAAAAGATGAGAACTTGTTCAACATCGGAGAAGGAAAAGAAAGTAAACTGATTTATATATATTAGAGCCATCATTTTTTATTGTTTTCTAGAAGATCACACCAGTGGATTCGTGAAGGGTGCAACCTAAACTTGCACACCATGGTCATGTGTGGACAATGTGTTGTTTAGTGGCGGCACACTTTACACTTAGTAGATCTTTCATCTTCGTCTAGTCTACAATAGTTTCGTTGGCGGAGGTTATTTCCTCTGGTCTGGTTGTCATACGTGCAAGAGAGCATTTCTAGTATAGATGATTCAAATGGGATCCATCCTATTTTTAATTTTTATCTGTGCAAAAATCTAAAAAAAATCATTGAGACTAGACTACAATAGAAATCTAAGGATAGAAATTGAAACCCTTGGAATACAAATATATAGAAACTAATGCCATTGAAGGCTTGAATCCGTGAATATGAAACCCTTGAACTCTTCATAAAGATAAAGAGTGAAAGATAATGATTGTGAGTTGTAGGTTGTGATAAAATCCGGGAGTCAATCACTCGAAACAATTATAGACAATAAGTGAAGTACATTTAGGGTTATTACTACATGCCTACAAAGGAGAAAACTTAGGAAGGTGAGTATTATAGCTAATGGAAATCATCACGGGTTATAAAGGAAAGTTGTGTAGTGTGTTATACATGGAATGAGATGGTTGGGTTTAGAGATGAGATACACATTCATACAAAGTTCCATCACCATTGTATCCGGAGCTCTTGATAAGTTTGATCGTGGCCCGATGGATCTTCATCTTAAAATTTTGTCACATTGCCAGTCTTTCTTCTTTTTTGTTTTGCAACCAATGTCTCTTCTGGTTATTTCAATTCTTTCACTCTTGTATTAGGAGTTTTTAGTTAGTTATAGGGTTTGGCTTTATTTGACTTTAGAAACTGGCCTGTTCTTTTGTAATCTCTTCACATTGATGAAGATCTTGTAATCACATATTCGTTATTAAATCTGTAAATTGTTTACATCGGTGTTGTTCTAAATTCTATATTAGTCTGATTCATGTTTTTTTACATGATTTATGATTCAAATAAAGTTCCTTAGTTGTTTGGGGACAGAAATGTGTAATTTATAAAGTGGATCTAACGAGTTTAAAACCATGTTAGTAAATATTAGCCAGTTTCAACAATTAATATATTAATATTAATATAGTAATACATACTGAAAAATTTAAACTGATGGTCCTAAAATTATGGAGCCCCAAAGCTTTACTTGATTCTGCAATAAAGGTGGGTCGACCCTACTATTTAACTTGGATTGAATAAAATCAAACAATTTTGTTTTTCTTTATAGAAATACATGATCATTCTGGTTACATATTGATTGTATTATATCATTATGTGATTAATTATACTTAATCAATATACATATGTTAAGGCTGGGACAATATCAAATAATATATTCTAGTAGACATACGCTATCAAAGATATCCTCATATCTGTAATATCCATAAGAATAAATAATTTTCGAGTTTAAACTTATTTAAAGCGTGAGATAATATAGTTCTAATAGAAATGTTTACATCATTGACATGTCCCACATGACTAATTTTCCGATGTGACTAAAAACATCAAAATGATGTTAGATACTTAGATTTAATTGTTGTTTAAGCATGAACTAATTTTGATAGGAAAGATGGAAAGGGACAGAAAGAACAAAGACAAAAAGTTTGTATGTATAACAATTTATGCTTAGCCACATCAACCACCCAATGACACTGGCTAAAACTGCAATTCCATCTAACACTTATTATTTTTTATATTATATAATATTTTACTTTATATAATATATTAACCTTGAAATCCTTTTTTAGCCACTTCTCAACCTAGAACACAAATCATGTTTTATGAACATATTTAAAGCCTTGGTATTGCATTATACACATAAATAATTAGAACATTAAAAGAAGATTAATACATAACTACTTAAAATAAAACATGAGACTACTATATCTTTTAATGTAATTTACAATTTAACAAATATGAAATCTGGCATATAAATCATTAATTAGTAGTAACTAGTACCCATGCGTTACAGTGGGGATGTAAAACCATGACAAATATCATCTATGTCACACTATCGCTAGCGATCACTAACACCAGAAAAACTTGTAAAACAAAAAAATAAAACCCGGCAAAAAATAGACATAAAAACTTTAAACAATGCATGTGTTGCAGCACGTTAATGTGTATAAATTAGAACAAACGTATTGCACAACACATTCGTGAAATAGAAAATAATAGATGTAAAAACGTTAACCACATACACATGTGACTGTATGTTAACTCGAAAGTTTTAGACCGAGTCGTAAAACAAAAGTTTGTAAAAGATGAAAAGTATATGGGATTAACGTTGAAAATAAATAAATAA